>LGRX02006325.1:0-40079 GCA_001247695.2 Cymbomonas tetramitiformis
CCCCCACACACACACACAGGGAATCGACGGCTTATTATTTATTAAATTTTATCACGCTTTTCGCGCTCACGCTCTTTTTATTTAGAGACTTCATTTCGTTGAGACCAGGTATTCCAAAACGAACACTGATTTGTGTCACGCTTTTCGACTGTCACGCTTTTTGGGCTCACGCTCTTTTTATTTAGAGACTTCATTTCGTTCAGACCAGGTATTCCAAAACGAACGCTGATTTGTGTCACGCTTTTTCTGTCACGCTTTTCGACTGTCACGCTTTTCGCGCTCACGCCCTTTTTAACCCAATCGAGAGTTTCCCGCAAATTCGGCAGCCCAATTCTTTCGCTAGTCCGACGTGGGCATACAATATCCATCTTGTTGCAAACGTCCGATGTTACTGGTGAAGTCTGCGAGCGCCAATTTTGGTTGGGTCTGAATCGAATATTCATGTTGTACAGTCAGCCGAGCGAATTGAGTCGCTGCCGAATTGAGTTCTCATTTCGTTCGAATTTGGCCTCGATCGAGCGAATTCAAGCGAATTCTCACGAGCGAATTGAGCAAATCGGCAGCCGATCCGACGTGGACCGACGTGTCCCCGAAAAATGCGGCATCTCCTGACGTCGGACTAGCGAAAGAATTCGCTGCCGAAATTTGCGGGAAAGTCACTAATAAGACATATACTACATTTCGCTCACGCTGTTTTTAATTAACCTTCATTGCCCACATCACATTTTGTATGGTGATTTGAGATTGATTTTTCCCCACTTGTACGTTCACGTACCCCCTATATCATACATTCTCGACTAATGCCATAACCTCCAGGAACTGCACACTCGACACTGCACACTCATGATGAATGATCTCAGTATGCATTCCGTTGGTCGTCGAATATTCGGTTTTGATGCCGATTTTCGATCAAGATTCGACGCGTTATGTCACGATTGAAGCCTGAAGTAGAGAGGCCAGCCGAAAAATCGAAGTCGTCCGATGGTAACTTTTAGGGTATCAAAATGACCGTTAGATCACCCTGATGAAGAATATATATAATACCCCTGTGTGATTTCGAGGGGAAGATTGCCATTTTTAGCGATTTCTACCTCTATTTTGACCCCTCGACTAGACGTTTCGGCATGGTGTTAAGGCGTCCCCTTGTCGTAGCCCCCGATTTTTGTTTTTTACACTGTTAACGTTGCATGTTGCAGATTTTTGCATTCTCGCGATTCGACGTTTGGCGTCATCACACTAAATTTCATGGGAAATCCAAGCCAGATTCACAAAAACTGCATGCTCACAAACGATTACTCGTGTCATCGGAACGAGTTCTCGTCTCTGATTGGGTCATCGAAAATCGGAAGCTCCAGAGCGCTCGATTTCACGGAGGTCCGTGGAAACTTGAGAGCTCAGCCGTTCCGCGCTATCGGCAACAGCGAACGTTGCTTAAAGGCTTTGAACAGAGCCTTCCGCGGTATGTATCAATGCATGCCTTACATGCATGCTTCATTGTCACGCATGCTTTAATATTACTACATATATCAACCCGTAGATAGCATTAATAACACTTATTAATCTGGTTATCCGCTTACATACCGAGTGGCGCTGTTCTAATCGCAACAGCGCCTAAGGAAATCGGAAGTGACCAAACGAGTGACTTCCACGATTACCGCGGTTGTCAAGATGCGTTTAAAGCGGCATGCTGTCACTGTGAGAGCGTATGAACGCTCATAAAACATTCAGGGACTATATGAGGGAAGGATCTATGCTTCTAGAACCTCTTCGCGACGACATCATCGCAAGAGATTTGGATGCAACTTGCACGTCTAGGTTAAACTCGCTCGAGAGAGAGCACCACCCATCCGTGAGAATGCACTTGTCCTATCTGCGAGACTAGTGTTGGAATAGTCACACCGCCTGATTATGTGACTCGTCCCGTAGTAGTGTTTGTGACGGTCATCCGAACCAGAACCCTAATTGTTTATGCCCACGATATAACGGGTTAACTTATCAACTTTAATACATTCTGAGAAAACTATCATTGAGTGAATATATCCAACAACTAGTGCTCAGCAATCCAAACCTTGTTCTGTCAGGGTTATGACCGATGACACATGTGTCATACATGTCATACCTGTCAGACATGCCATACCATGTCATGTCATGTCGAGTCATGTCATATATTATAAATTTATAATGACAGACAGTCGTCAGTACGGTCGACTATGACTGTACATGTCATCGAGATGATAAGTCACATCATCTGTCATTATTCAAGGAAAGACTTGAATGACACCTGTCATCGAGAGTTCGTATGTCGAACTCGAAGATGGCGAAGCAAGATACAATCTTGAAGTACCAAACGGTTCGGAGAAGAAATCATCTAGCACATCGAATGCGCGGTGTGTCCATGTTCCATCTTACTATTTAACAGACATGACCGAGAGCAGGGCTGCGTACTTCAGACGATTGAGTCAGACAGGACGCCTGCATGTGATTGGGCATCTGGAACATGGACCTATTGGCCGCAGGTGTATGTGGGTCTTGGTGTTCAAGAACCCACTGGTCAGAGCCAGAATGTTACAAGGCGGAGAAGGTGAAGGCATTGGTATGTTCACTTTCAGTTTGGGCAAGTTCATGGCAGATGGTGATACGACCCAGTATGCTGAGCAAGCCCATATTTGAGTCTGTGCTACTGCACGCAGCAGCTACAGATGGGGGATGTTGGAATCTGGGCTTGCATGTAAGAGTTCAGCGTTCGATAACAGGGTATCAGAATTTTAAAAATTTTGTAGCTCTACGATCTTATGCTGTGTTGAGAATTGCTCGATCAGTTACCGGCACCAGTGGATATTAATGATGCTTATGATCAGTCGCGAGTGTTAAGTTCGTTCGATTCCGAGATTGTACCATCATATGCACGCGTTTGCGACAGCTGTAACAAACGCCGGCTTCTCATGGTACCGCGCCGGGTTTGTTCAGCTGGTGACACGCATGACAGTGGTGACAGCATGACAGGCTTTACGAAGATGACCATCTGTGAGATGCAGACTTGTCAGAGAAGATATAGTCACCATCAGGTGACCAGGGAATGATAAGACGAAGATGGCAGTGACTCCTTTGCCGCTGACGTGTCAGTCAGAATGCGGTAAACGGTAACATTGTTAGAGCTGGCATGGGATAATGACTTTCCATTGGCCAGATGAAGATTTAAGGGCTAGAACCCGTTACAGTTTTGGGAAATGTGACAGGACATTGAGATATAAGTAGACTCTGACCGAAGGTCAGGCTAGTGGACTCATTATTGTTTTGCCTTCGCAAGTACTAGGTGGCTGTTCGCGTGCCAGTGCTAGAGTGCTAAGACAGTTCTGCTCACAGCTTTTGTACACACAATAATTCGTATTTTGTGATATAATATCAATTTTGACGGATATATTTTACTGCTGTTTTCATACTTTTTCAAAACAATAATGTTTATTGCTTTGTGATCATCTGTGAACATCATCTAGCATGTGCGGAACAAGCATGCGGGTATCATAGGGCGAACGCATCATTCGTTCTGCCGATACCAGTCGTTCAACCAATGTCTCGGGTTCACAACCCAATAGCGGTACCATCTATGCGATGGGAGACATTCGGTATAGATGAGCTAGCGTTGTGCTAGAGCAGGATCTTCTCACAGAAGTCTGCACGCGCATCCCCGCTAATAACTTACGCGTGTGTTACCGTCCTATAACACAGCGCTTTCTATTATTTTATATGATATACTAAGGGCTCGCATATCAGCCCGTATCATGTTCAATTTGACGGTTAGGCCACCCATAAAGGTTCGTAAGGTCGCAAAGACATCAAACTGCAAGGGATGGGCCGCAAATGGCCAATTTTTCATTTTTTAAAGCGTCTTTTGACGCGTTGGTCCAAAGTAAGTTTTGAAAATTGCGTGCTGTTCCTCTATACTGGAATATTGATGGAAACACCGAAATGCTTCCAGTATAATTATATTGTTGATCAGACAATATAATTATATCGGGCAACAACCTCCCGACGAGATCCAGACGGGACTTGAACCTGCGCGCTCAAGGTGCAAGTCCAACACATAGTGCCCTACGCCGTAGCGCTATATCAGATGATGACATAGCGCTACGGCGCGTAGGGCGCTATGTGTTGGACTTGCACCTTGAGCGCGCAGGTTCAAGTCCCGTCTGGATCTCGTCGGGAGGTTGTTGCCCGATATAATTATATTGTCTGATCAACAATATAATTATACTGGAAGCATTTCGGTGTTTCCATCAAATATCCCGGTTCAAGATATCAGACAGTCAGTGAACCAATATAGATAAACTCCCATAAGAAATAAACCCTAAGCTAGACATACCCGGGAACGGTCTCGAGTCTAGCTACCTGTGACACTCGGTGTGTCACAGCACAGGCTTACGGATCAGTCACGGTCCAGTGTTGGCTACCTAGGAATCTGTCATAGGGGCCTGCACCGGGACTCCCGGTCAGGGCTGCCTATACAACTTTCAGCACACCACCCCAGCACTGTGGGTGGTGACTGACAGGTAAGTCAGAGAAGTTAAGATAAGTTAGGGCAGAAGCTAGGGTGACAAGTCCTAACTGCTAATCCAACTGTGCTATTCCGATACACAAATTGGAACCCTCTAGCCGGCACAAGAGCAGATGAAAGCATGAAACATGCAGGCACTCAGGTCCTGCTAAACTACTGAAAAGCATTGTGTCAGCAAGTCAGCTTGAAGAATTCAAAGGTGTCAAAGCAGAAACATAAACCAAACTGAAGATCATGTTGAGGTCAAAGTACATCTCAGCACACCACCAGAGTGGTGTACTGCCAGAGCCAGAAGGAAAGCTACTCGGGGTCAAAGTTCAGAGGGGCACCGTCACCACAATGTCCAATGTAGTAGCTTGCGGCACTGCTCTCCAGTGGGTCAGGCGGCCGGTGAACCACCGTCGCAGCACCCAGGGAGTGCAGTACTGCATCCAGAGTGACGGGGTCCAGCTCTGATATACCAGGGTAGATGCATAAATCCCCCCTGCACAGCACAGGCTGCGGTGCAGCCCGACCCGATACCTGCACAGAGTCGATGTCATTGGCCGCCGTGTAGAGTGACGTCGTTGCGTATTGACGCTCAGGGTATCTCTGTCCGAGGTTTACGTTACGGAGAGATATGCGCATGCCGATCGACGATTCGACCCTTTGGGTTCTTGTTTCCATGGCGATATGGTGCATCCACCCTTCCTCCCCTCCTGGAACTGCTATGGAGGATCAACGGTGGAATGGATAAGATTTTTAATGCAGTCGGAGATTGCGGCCATTGCGCTGCTTAGAGATATCGGATATGTCATACACATATGTCATCGGGCATATCCCTGACAGGAGTAGGAGCGCTGAAACGCACAGTGTCGGCAAGTTGTCGCGAACTTATGCACGACGTGTCCCTACGAAGCGCGACTATCTAGTCATACTACTATATAGCCTTACTTATTGTCAGTATCTCTATAGCACCAGCTCAGTACTATAGACATTGTCTTATGTCACTGCACAGTCAATCTCTCAACTGTAACCACACAAAGTTCAAAAACATTTTGATAACCACACTTAGCTTCCTATGCAAGCTCTTTTTTCTCAACATCCATCTGTAGCTGCCACTGGTAGCACAGACATTAGATAAGAGCTTGTTCAACATCTTCTGTCGTAGCACCATCGAGCGCGAACTTGCCCATGCTGAAAGTGAACATGCCCACTCCAGTAGCCTCTCCACCCCGTAGCATCCTTGCTCGCGTCAAAGGGTTTCGAAACACCATCACCCACATACATCTTCTTTGTTTTTCTATGGGCCCATGCTCCAGATGTCCAATCACATGCAAGCGTCCAGCATGACACAGTTTGCGAAAGTACTGCGCCCTGCTCTCCGTCATGTCTGTCATGTAGTGCGATGGCACGCGGATGCAAGCCACCACTCTGCTGGCCAGCACTGCCAATGGCAATGCAATATCCAGTACGGCAAACCAAGGTGACGTTATTACTGCATCACACACTCCATACTTCTCCTTCCAAGCACGATAATTGCCCGGCTGTAGTGCATTGAGGGCCTCAGGCCATCCCAACTGCGGGTTCCAATCGTTGTTCATAATCTCCAAGTGAGGCCACTCCAGTGACATCACCTTGCCAATCACACCTGTACCAGCCCACGGGTCCCAGACCTGTGTGATCTTCTTCCAGCTCACCTCGTGCGCCAGGCGCCTGACTTCCTGAGGAACCGTCATAACCAGCTCCAAGCCCCAATCCAGCTGACTGGCAATCTTTACTTGGGCTCTGTTCAACTGAGTAACGTCCCCCCTCTTCTGCACCTCCTCCGGGCTCGTGGCCTGCACTGTGGCGGCCTTACGTAAGCTTCTCGCACGGGTGTGCTGCTCCGAACACTTTCGGCTCAGGATGGTGCGGTGACCATCATGCCAATGCCTGGCATCAAATCTGTGATCACCCTGCTCAGTTCTTCCTGGCTTCCCCATGCCACTCGGTCTGGGAGATCCCCCATGGTCCCCTCTTTCCTGGCAATCTGTCGCGACGTGAGTGCCTGCCATGGATGCTCGCGTCCCAGCCTTACTGCCCGGTGTGGGCCCACGTCCGCAGGCAACAATATCGTGTCCACTCCCAGTTTCTCCTTCAGCTGCAGCTCCATGGCAGCCATTCTCTCCACGATGGATACGCCCACCTCGGCGGAGGCTGCCACCATAGTCGCACCCAAGCATTTGGGGCATTGCCGGCCTCCTTCAGGCACTTTGTCCAGCGCCGGCTCCAGACACCAAATGTGATAACCACGATTACACGTGTCACATAACAGCATAGATGCCTCGCCATCCGTCCTCATGCACTTCTCACACGCAAGATGTTTGCTGGGAATGGCTGCGCTGCAGTCGTACTGGTCCTTCACCTGCAAGTGGCACGGCGCAATGGTTTGCACCGTACTCTTTCCTCGAAGCTTGGTGCTGTCTTCCAACACCACCACCCCATGATCCTTCTGCACCTTGACCAACTTCAGAATGGCTGGCTTGGTGGCCACCTCCATGCCAGAGCGCGGTTGTTGTCTTATATATACGAAGTCGCCCGCCTTGAACTGATGCGGCTTCGGCTCGTAGATGCCACTCCTCCTATGTTCGGACAGCAGGATGTCACGGTGTTGAGCGATTTCCAAGCAAGTTGCATCCTGCGTGCACCATGAGCTTCTTCACGCTAGCCGCTCGCTGCAGCAAATCCTCAGCCAGAGTCCGCTCGTCCTGCTTTTCAAAGTCCAGCTCAGGTCGCGCGCGAAGGTCTGGTGGCACAGTAGCCTCCTGCCTGGGCGAACAGCAGCGTGAAAGGTGCAACTCCAGTCGACTGCTGCTTGGCTGCATTGTAGCTGAGCACAAGTGACCAGAGCATCTCATCCCACTCGAAGTCCAGGCCCTTGTCGAGGGCCATCTTCTTGAAGCAGAACTTAATGGTGCGTACCACCCGCTCGGTCAGGCCATTGCTCTCTGGGGAACTTGGCGAGGTGACCCTCCGGTCGATGAGACACTGTCTGCACAGTGTAGCGAAGTTACCCTCAAATTCGGTAACCCCATCCACGAGACATTCCGCTGGCGCCCCAAACACTGACAGGACGTGGTTGCGAAACGCGCTGGCGACGGTGGAGGCTTCTTTGTTGGGAATCGGAACGCACACGATGAAACGCGTGTAATGCTCTGTCATGACCAAGACGCGCTGGTTCCCAGCCTTCGTGACGCGTTTTGTGGGCCAAGCCAAGTCCAGGGACCAGCGATACATGAACCATGAAGGACTTGATCTCCAGCGGTGTGAGCATCGCCTCCTCCCGAGCGTAGTGCGTCTTCACCCTCTGGCAAGTTTCACACTGTGTAACCACTGCTCTGACATCCTGTTTCATGCCCACCCAATAATGGCGTTGCCACAACAGATTCAATGTCCGCCTGATGCCCCAATGGCCAGTCCTCTCGCGGTACTCGCGCACAAGCTGAAGCCTGTCACCGGGCTGAAGATGTCTTCTGAAAGGGTGGGGGCCCTACAAATTATTGGCCTGTCCGCACGCGTGGAAAACCGTCCGTCCGACGTGTGGATGGCATGCGGACGCCGTATGGACGCTTTTTTTGCTAAATCCACACGTGTGAAATTGTCTAATTTGTAAAAGTGATGTTCATACGGTGTCCATACGATAAATCCACACGTCGTCCATACGTGCGCTTCCGTGTGGACGACGTATGCTAGTTTACCTGATTTTATTACGCGTGTGGACGCTCCGTACACTGCCCGACCGTATGGATAGGTGCCGTCCATACGTATGAACCACTGGAAATTGTTGTCCACACGTGCGGACAGCGAGAAATGCCGCTTCTACCCCTCCTCAGCCATATGGACACCATGGGGACGTGTCCCTGGACCGTACCGACGCGTACGGACGACGTGTGGACGGGCGTATGGACAGTGTGAGGCCCGTGCCGTGCCACTCGTTTGCGCTTGTCCGCACGTGTGGACAGCCATTGCACCCGGGCCTGGGTGTACCCGAGCATTTCCTTGCCCCCTCCTCAGCCATGTGGACACCATGTGGACGTGTCCCTGGACGTACGACGCGTACGGACGACGTGTGGACGGGCGTATGGACAGTGTGAGGCCCGTGCCGTGCCACTCGTTTGCGCTTGTCCGCACGTGTGGACAGCCATTGCACCCGGGCCTGGGTGTACCCGAGCATTGCTTGCCCCCTTCATCAGCCATGTGGACACCATGGGGGCGTGTCCCTGGACGTACCGATGCGTACGGACGACGTGTGGACGGGCGTATGGACAGTGTGAGGCCCGTGCCGTGCCACTATTTGCGCTTGTCCGCACGTGTGGACACCCATTGCACCCGGGCCTGGGTGTACCCGAGCATTTCCTTCCCCTTCATCAGCCACATGGACACCATGGGGGCGTGTCCCTGGGTCGTACCGACGCGTACGGACGACGTGTGGACGGGCGTATGGACAGTGTGAGGCCCGTGCCGTCCCACTCGTTTGCGCTTGTCCGCACGTGTGGACACCCATTGCACCTGGGCCTGGGTGTACCCGAGCATTTCCTGCCCCTTGATCAGCCACATGGACATACTGTACACCATGGGGGCGTGTCCCTGGGCCGTAGCTACCAACGCGTACGGACGACGTGTGGACGGGCGTATGGACAGTGTGAGGCCCGTGCTGTGCCACTCGTTTGCGCTTGTCCGCACGCGTGGACAGCCATTGCACCCGGGTCTGGGTGCGCCCGAGCGTTGCTTGCCTCTTCATCAGCCATATATATATGGGCACCATGGGGGCGTGTCAACGAACGAACCCATGCGTACGGACGACGTGTGGACAGTCGTATGGACGATCGGAATTCGCCAATCCATACGTATGGACGTCAAAATTGGAGTTTGTTGAAACACGCGTGTGGAGCTGTGGACACATACATCCGCGCGTGTGGATAAGGGTTTACCCGCATGGATTAGCGGAATCATGCGTGTGAGTACAGGTGTCCGCGCACATACGGTTTATTTACATATAATACATCATGTATCATCCGCAATCATCTGAATCAGATGAACTACTACGGTCATCCTCGCTACTACTGTTATCATCGATTTCACGGAAGAAATCCGCCTTGCGATCCAACACAACTTGCAAGCAATCAGTTCGTCGTCGAATTGCCAAAGGGACAACATTTCCTTTGTACCGGGCAAGCCAAGCCGGCATGAAAGGAACATCCTGAATTACCACTTGATTCTCAATGCTGTTTGCGCGAACGAATGGCTGAGACACGTCCCCTGGCATGTCTTTGCGCAGGTAAATGTTCTTGCTGATGTCGTCCGCAAGCGCAGCCGCCTTTGGGTACCAGCGGGCCTTCAACAGAAAGATCTCGTGACCGGGAAGATCAAGCTTGACGATCTTCATGATTTCCCCATACCTATCTTCATCGTCATCGTCCGGTATCTCGCCTGTAAGAAGTTGGGCTGGAGTTGGCACTCCCGGACTTCGAAAGATGCTCTTGAAATACCGTTGACAACTCTTCAAACCAATGTCGCTGTCGTGCACTCGGAAATCTTCACGCCCAATCTTGATGCCAGGATACTCCGTCCACGGGGCGATGCCGGCTAAGGCGAAGGCATGCTCCTCCTCGGTGAAAGGCTGAATCTGCAAAGTTGCTGGGCACCTCCTCCACGTGTCTGGTTGTAGAAACACCGGAACCACATCATTCGTCATCGGCCTTCGACGACCCGCCCGTCGGTTGCGACGATTCCGTTGCACACGGTTCCTGCATTCGCAAGGTACACACGGGTGGACTCAATGTTCCGTACGTTGGCATACGGTGTCCGTACGTCGTCCGTACGTCGTCCACATGGCATTCGCACAATTTACAGCCATGCATATAAGTTGGTACCTGTTGAATGCGTCGAGTCTGTCCTCGAACTTTTTGCACAGAGTTTCGTACTCGGGGAACTCGGTACGAAGGTAGACTTGAATCTTTTCCCTGTCATCTGTCGCGATTGACGCCGCGCAAGTGAATTAGCTGTCTTACAAGAAGACTAAAGAGAAAAAAAACGGACAATAGTGAAAACCCATCCGTACGTACGGACAGGGATTCCACACGTGTGGACGACGTCGTTCGCACGGGAGACCCTTCGTCCACGCGCTTGGACAAGTGGTATTGACCAAACGGACAATAGTAAAGTACCGTCCGTGCGTATGGATCGCTGTCCACACGTGCGAACGACTGCGTGCACACGTACTTACAAAGCATCCACACGCATGGACAGACTAACATGCATGGTACACATGATACTTAGGGATGTGCTCACCAGCGGTTGGCCGCACAGTGCTTGATTTCGTTGTAAAAGATGTTCTGCTTTGCAGGAGGTCGATAATGGGGAGCTCGACCACTTCGATGCATTCGCTTGATGCCAGCAACCATGGAAACCGTTCGCCGCAACTCCAGTCCTTTCGTCATGCTGGCGACGGGTTGTGAGCGGGTATTGATGGACAGCTTCAGCAACTTGAAATAGTCTTCGAAGACATACATCCAGATTTCCCGTGCAGGGCCGTTGTCCTTCAGCTGGTCGACAATGTGCACGAGAAGATGCGACATAATCACCAACGCCTCAGGGGAGTTGTTCCGCTCCGTCTCATCTCTCAACTGCATGACTCGGCTCTGCAGCTTGTTCATTTCCTGAAAGGCAAAATGAGAGGCAACCTTAATCTCGAACCGGGACATGCCAGGTGTGAATAGTGGAGGAACACCCGGATGGACAACGGCTTCATACGCCGTCCGTGCGGCGTCCGTACGGTGTCCGAGAAGATCCACACGGAAGCACACGGGTGGATTAGGCTTAACGTACCTCTGGATGAATTGAGGGGGCGATCAATTCTCGAACCACCACCGAAAATTCACCGACGAACCTCGCGTATTGTGGTCGGAGAACTTGCCCGTCAGCATTTTGCCAGGATGCAATAACGCCCAGTATCCCAGAAGTGAGGGATACCACCAACTCCGCGGCCTTCATCTTCCGCACCTTTTTCGGGTTCTTGTACTTTTCCTGCAGAAGTTTCTTAGCTAGAGGTCCCATATTTGTCGCGAGCTTCAGACCTCGTACCCACTTGATTGCACCGGTCTTTGCGATCGGTGACAGTCCCCACGGTGATGGTTTGTCTGCAAAGAATTTACATTGTTAGGCATACAGTGGATGGTCCATACGTCGTCCGTACGGTAACATGCACCGTCCGTCCGGCAGCAACACGGTGTTCACCCGTATGGAACAGCAGAAACTCGCAAACGACCTACAAGCTTACCTGCCAGTCGCTTCGCAGCAGATCTTCGATCGTTTACATTTCTGGGTGGGGGTGCGATAACCCACGATCGATGGACCTTCATCTTCCGCGCATAGTTGCGTGTGTTCGGTCCCCAACCATCACCAAAAATCACGCAGTGGACGCCGTGAATCAGGTTGTACAAGATGCGCATCAGGTCGAGAAGGTAGTCCCGTACAACATCGGGCATGGTTCCTTAACCCCGCTCTGCTTCATGAATTCCTCGACGATTTGTTTAGGCACTCGTCCCTCTCTGATCATCTTGGCGTGGAGCTGTTGGGTTTCACGGACTTCGCTGTTGGTGCGAAGAGGGATTGGTTCACCTGCTCAATGCCGGCGGAAAAAATCAAGACGACACGCTTAGACGGCGAATCACGCGTACGGAACACATCGGACTCCGGCGTCCACGCGTGCGGACGCCGGTATCCACAAGCCCGGACAGGGTGTTCTTTAACACATAATTTAAGCTAAAATCCACGAGCTGTCCGTGGGGTGTCCACACGGTGGGCACACATACTCCGTACGTACGGCCGAAGAAGGAAAGGGGACAAGCGACGGGGTCATGCGTTTACCTGGTTACAGTCCTTGGTGTAGTGAGGAATATATGATTTTCGTTAGACCAGATGTAGATTTCTCGGTACCCCGGATCCAGCATTTCAGGCAAGCTAAGTACGAATTAGCTCCGAATCGTCTCGCCGCGTCGCTCAAGCCAAAGTAGTCTTCGAGCATTTTGTACAGCACGAGCTTGAACGTGAAAACCGTGTTGGTAATCACATCGAACGTGCGTACGCCGTTAGTAAGTCTGTTAACCTCCAAGGTGAACATGTCGTAGAACTTGCTGCTGACTTTCGGTTTTCCATCCCAGATTCCCCAAGTCATCACGTATTCTCGTTTGCAGCGAATTTCTCCCGGGAAGTTGACAATCGTAAAACACAGCGGAGTCACCGAGCGAATGCCGTCGTTGAAGGATTGGACGCCATCTGCACACGCCATAATGGCAATGTTCCTCGGGTCTTTAAAGATGTCCCACTTGTTGCGAACGAAGTTGAGAAATCCTGGCGAGTCTGCACGAGCATTGGGAAACGATACATAAGAATTCCTTACACTCACTGTCCACACAGGTGGATAACTACGTACACACGTACGGACAACGAACGAACGAATTGTCCATACGGTGTTCACAGTCATGGGCAGGTTTGCACGAGCTCTGGGAAATAGGACCTAAGATTTCCGCAATTAAACTGTTCACACGGGTGGGTAATGTTGTCCGCGCGTGCGGACGGCGTACGTATATACCATCTATATGGTGTTCACCTACATGGACGAGCTTGCACGAGCAGTGGGAAATACGACATACGAATTCCGCACTTGCTTTGTCCACACGGGCGGACGATGCAAATCGTACCTACGGACGACGTACAGCCCTTACGTCCATGCGGTGTACACAGTCACGGATTGAAATTTCGGAGTAGTAAACTCACCGAGTATACCATGTACCTCCGCTCGGGGGTCTTTGTCCAACATGCCTTCTTGCCACCACGTACGCGCTAGCATGGCTAACTCCGGCGTCAGGAAGAATACGGTGAACAGCGTTTCGAGCGGCCACCATCGAAAAATACAGCGAGCGAGCTCGACCTGGAATGTATACCCCGTTCACCGTCTTTCCGTCCTCGTATCTCGGTTCCAGGCATTTCGGACACTTGTCGCAGTTGGTTGGCGTGCTCGTCCTGAACGAATTCGGAGCACTCGGGGCAAACGTCCACTTCGTTGTATCCCTTGAACATCTCCTTCCACTTCTGCAATACTTGTGCATATGTAGATGGAACCTCTGCGATGTGAGTACGTGCACTACCGATGTAGTGAACACGCAGAATGTTCGATAAAGCCTATCCAACACCAGGTGGGAAGGATGTCATGGCCTGATCGCGTCATGGTGACCTGAAATCGCGACCTGACCTCATCAAGGCGTGACACAAGCGTTGTCACGCTCGTGTCGCCGGCGATTTCTGGCGAAGTCCAAACGACCGCTCCCTAGATTCGATGGTGCCTCGACTTTTGTTGTTAAATCCCTGAAACTCGACTCTCTGCGCTACAGTTCGTACGATTGGGGCATGCCCGCCGCTGCGGCGGGCATGCCCCATGGTATCCCCCACTGCAAACGGCTTTAACAAATTTTAACCTTCGCAGCGCCCGCCCTTTACCTTTACCTCTTACTTTCTTTCTTTCTCGCAAAAATGCCAGGCGCGTGCAATGACCCTGATGCTGCTTCGGAAAAATATATTCAGAAAGTCTTAAACCGCACGCGACGAGATGAGCATGATGCTGACGGCTGCTGGTTGGTAGACCTGTGCGTCGACTGCAAGTTCGACATCCTGAAAAGTCGTAAAGAGATCGAACGCTGTCGCAGGCAACATGATGGACCGAACTGGTACACCGTCGTATTCCCAGCATGCGGCGACTGCTTGGTGGAGTACACCACCGTGGCCAAACGTGGTGATCAAACCACGACGCATGTTGTATGGTACGCATGCTAACCTGCCTGCCCTACTTTTCGTCGGCTTCTTGCTTCAACCTCATCGTGCGTTTCTTTTCTTCCAGGATCAAGTCGCGGCACCAGGATACCGGCCTGTACACCATTCAAGACGCCGACCCCCCCCACGCGATCCATGAGCGCGTGGCCTTGGAGTACCATTTCGCCAGGAGTAACTTCAAGGTCCACCGCGGCAGCAGATTGGACCAGGAGGGTTTTAGCCGCGTCGAACGGTTTACTGGGCACTCCCTGCTTCCCACGCAGGTTCACCCAGCCGCTGGTAAGAATATTGCTTCTACTTGCCTTTCCCTCATCGTCTTCTTTTTTCTTTTATTCTTTTAAAGAACGCATCTTTCCTTCCACAGCTGCTGGTCCGCCTCAACAGCCTGGCGCGGCTGCGGTGACAGTCCAAAAAAAAAAGGAAACGCGAGCATGACAGAAAGGGTATTTCCTTTCCCACAGTCACCGTATGCATGCTTGGTTTTCTGTGCTGTCTTGTTTTAAGTCAATCTAACTACACCAATATTTCCTCTTGCAGTTGTTGCCCATTCTCTTCAGGCTGGCGCTGTCAAAGTACCGAGGCCGGGGCCAGTCCCCCTCAAAAGGCCCAGTGCCGATCCTCGTACTGGTATGCCTAGACCTTGCGTGCCCAATGACTGTACGGCTCTGCCATGTTCTTGCCTCAAGCTAAGGGGTTTTCGCCTGATACCTACTGTGTGTGCCCCTTCAGCACAAGTGAAGCGGCAGGGTGGGGCAGCCCAAGTACCAGCTTCTGCTACTCATGCTGCTGCAGGTGCGTGCCCGCCTGCCCCTAGCATGCCCCATGGCCCAAGGTTGCCATGTATGCCCCAAGCCCCAGGGGATGCATGCCCCAAGGTTGCCCTGTATGCCCCAAGCCCCAGGGTATGCATGCCCCAAGGATTCCCTGTATGCCCCATGCCCCAGCTGATGCATGCCCCAAGGATGCCACAGCCATGCCCCAAGCCCCGGGGGATGCATGCCCCAAGGATGCCTTTGTATGCCCCATGCCCAGCTGGATGCATGCCCCAAGGTTGCCATGTATGCCCCATGCCCCGAGCGAGATGCATGCCCCAAGGATTTTTGTATGCCCCATGCCCCGGGGGATGCATGCCCCAAGGATGCCACAATATGCCCCATGCCCGAAGGATGCATGCCCCAAGGATGCCATGTATGCCCCATGCCCCGGCAGATGCATGCCCCAAGGTTGCCATGTATGCCCAGCCCGGGGGATGCATGCCCCAAGGTTTCCATGTATGCCCCAAGCCCAGGGGATGCATGCTATGTTTGCACTCCTTTGTATGCCCTTATGCCCCAGGGGATGCATAACCCAAAGGTACCATGTATGTCCCGGAGCTGACGGATGCATGCCCCAAGGTTGCCACTGTATGCCCCAGAAAGCGGGGGGATGCATGCCCCAAGGTTTATATGCCCCAAGCCCCACGCGGGGAATGCATGCCCAAGGTTGCCATGTATGCCCCAAGGTTGCCATGTATGCCCCAGGCCCCGGGAGATGCATGCCTCATATATTGCCCTGTATGCCCCAGGCCCCAGGGGATACATGCCCCATGTTTGTCTTCTATGACCCCCCAGGCCCCAGCAGATGCAGCACAATGCAGACACACGCATTTTGGGGGCAGCATGGACACACACGCATCTGGGAGGCACAGTGGACAGACACGCATCTAGGGGGGCCCAGTGAAGACATAGGTTGGGGCATGTAGGTTTAGAACCCGCTGGTTCTGTGCTAGCCTCCGCGGTGTTCGCATGCGATGCAACCAGATGCGACGCAAAGCCGAACATAGCGCGTGAACGCCCGCTAAGGGTTAGGCGTGAAAAGAAAAATATGCCTTAGGAGTAGGAAAGCAGAAGACAACGGACCGGTAGAGGCCAGCCACTGGTCGCTGACCTATTGGGAAACGAAACGCCCCACGCTGGCGTCGTACCAAGCTGGAATGGTCCACTTAGGTACACCGTGCGCGTTGTAGAAGACCCAAAAGAATCCGCAATCTCTATTTGGTGGCAGCCAGCGCCGAAGCTGCAGTCTGAACGCGAGTGGAAGATGAATAGAACCGTCGTCTACATCTAATGAGTAAAACTCTAAGCGCCAGTGGCGAATGCGCGGAACCGCATAATTTCTGGTTTGTCTTATAGTAAAAGGATTGTGAGGACGAGCAGCTTCAGCTTCAGGATTGGGGGGACGCAGTGGTACCGCCATGTAATACAAACAAAAAGAATGCAGGGCGGCTGTTTTTTGGAAGCATTTAAGTGCTGTGAAGTGAAGATTTCGCGGGAAGAATGGAATCTAGGGAGCGGTCGTTTGGACTTCGCCAGAAATCGCCGGCGACACGAGCGTGGCAACGCTTGTGTCACGCCTTGATGAGGTCAGGTCGCGATTTCAGGTCACCATGACGCGATCAAGCCATGACATCCTTCCCACCTGGTGTTGGATAGGCTTTATCGAATGTTCAGAATCGCATCGAAGTAGGCCTGCGAGCTGTTGTGGTGGTTGTGGGAGACGAGAATATCCAACACGAAATTGTTCGCCACAACGTTAGCGGACGCTTGGACGTTTTCTACACTTTCCTGCACACACACACACACACATCCTCAAAGAACACATGAATGTGATGAATGCTGAATTGCTGACTTAGCTGATAAGGAGGACCTACCTCTGCGCTTGGGTCCTCTTGAGGTCCCAAGAAGAGCCGATTGATTTTTTCGATCGTCGCATTTGCTGCCTCGTGGATGGCAACATCTTCTGGGAATTCCTCTTCATCACTGTGTTCATCTTGTTGTCGCTCTGGTGACGGCGATCGATCACCATGAAGTCCATTGGCACGCACGTGCCGGAGAGTTTGCTTATTGGATTTCTTGGCACCTTTCACCATTGCATTCAACGCAGGGACCAAATGGCATCTTTGGTCGTCCGTGCGTCGTCCGTACGGTGTCCGTACGCTCGGATTAGGTTTCCAGCGTACGGACAACGATGTTCATACGTTCCATGTCACATCTGCGCGCATGCACCAACCCTTACGTCAAGGTTGTAAACTCGTCGTCCACACGTTAGATTATGGATGGACGCTATGTGTTGTCTGTTGTGTGGATGGCGCAAGCATTCTAGTCCATACGGTTCCATGTGATCGGTTGTCCACACGCGTGGAAACGTCAGTTAGCTGTCCATGTGGGTTCCGTACGAATTTTCGTATGAATTAACACATTTCCGTACGTTTGGATGTCCCATGGACGGTCTGTCCATGTGGTTGGAAATATCAACACATTTTGAACAGTCCGCATGGATGGATAGCAAAAGCACACGGTGAATTACGTGTTTTCGTACGACTTTGTAGTGTTTGTACGTTTTTTGTTGAAAACTGTCCACACGCGTGGAAACGTCAGTTAGCATTCCATACGCTGTCCATCCGAGTTAGCCTGACTGTCCGTATGATACTGTGGTTACACTATTGATTTTACCCATAATTAATTATTCACCGAATTTATCGAAATCCGAAAACAATTCATGGAAAATAAATATCTCTGACCCCAAACAAGTGACAAACAAGTAAATAGTCTCTTAATTAATTATTTCGAGATCCTGTGTTTGTGCAATAGGGACAAGAAATAGTTGGGAAAATATATAAGGCGGTGGGCACACATGTGTCACAAGACAAATAAATAGCGGGGTAATTATTGGTCCAGACCGATATACAGTGTGCATACGATAGACGGATAATATCTCATAAGACATACGATAGGAGGCCACGTTGTGTTCTATCGCAATCGGTTCACGCACGGCGCACTTGGCAGCACCATTCTTTCAAACTCACACTCGAAACTGTTGTGTGATCTGCTTCTGAGAAACAACAAACATGAGTGCCACAAAGCACGAATGTTTGATCTGCAAAATCCGCGGATTAGGATCGTCATGCCAATGTCAACCAGTCACACTGGGTGATATGGTGGCGAAGCGTCGCCGTTTGAATAAACTGCCGCAGGCATCGATTTTCTCGAGCCTCCAAGTGAAGGTCGTGGAACGTTCCCACGTCAACAACGACCCGAAGGTGAATAGGCCTGTATCAGCTATCGAACCCACCGAAGACGACCCTGACCCGACGTTCCTTCCCAAGACCAAGAAGAAGTGGTCCCTTATCGCCTACGGAGCCTTATGCAAGTCGAGAGTAATATGTGAATTAAAGGGAGTCGATATGCAAGGGTATGATATATATTATATGGTATGAGCGGTGTGTATCAATAGATAAATAGGTTGGTTATTAATTAAGTCTCAAGTGGAATATGTGAGGAATAAGCGACAAGAAATAGTTCGAAAATTAAATAAGTATCAGCGTGCGAAGTCGTGCGATAGGCCCCTTTTCAAAAAATAATTAATTCGGCATCGCCTCAAAATACTATTGAAAATAAAGAATTATTGATGGTGTGGGGGGGGGATAAAATCAATAGTGTAACCACAGTACATGTCCCATGGACGGTCTTTTTTACACGCACGGACGCAAAAAAGCTGACCTCATGGAAAATAAAAACATAAAAACCGTATGGACAACGTACGGACAACACATTTTACCACACGTGTGAACACTTGGGTAGAAATACTTAGCGGGAAAATGGCAAAAAAATAAAATACCCCTTAACCTATTAGCCGGTAGCTGTTACGATATCGTAACAAAGCACATGTGGTTCGTAAGGTTTCGCAACCATGCATATGTGTTGACCAAAGGGGATTTAGACATGTATACATATGATACAACCGCGGATATGTATGTATAGTCAGCATTCATGAATCACTCCATGGCATACTTGCATGTTATGTGTATACACACTCGCGATATGCATATTAAGTTGGGCTGACGAAAGTATTTTTTTGAACCCATTATGATACTAAAATCATCTCAAACATCGCATGTATAAGACAATTTTGGCATCGCCAAGAATGCGAGTGGCCATATATTATCGAGGTATGTCAAATTCAATCCGTTGGGGATCAATATGCGGGCGCAAGGGGTACGGTATACTCGCTTATGGTCGCAAAAATACAAAATTATGGCTTTCCGGTATGGAAAACATTCCTTAAGTATGGACAACATTGCTTAAGTATGTAAAACATTGGGAAACACGAGTTTTTTAAATGTTTTTTTCTTCTTCATGAAATAAACCATGTACAACGAGATGTAGGCACTTTTTGCTCAACACATGACTGACACATATTTAGATATGGTCGAGGCCGATAGCTGCATGTGAACGGCGACCGTTCAAGAGACCTTAAACGACCAGAAAACACTTTTGCGTAATACTAATCGCCCAAAAATTGGAAAATTTGGGGTGTGTAATCGATATATCTCACGATATATGTGTGATATATACATACAATAGCTCATTTCGTAGGTGGGATAGGTGTCGAAAACATATGTATCGTCCGTGTGGTGCCATGCAAATGTATGATAGACATATACCGGCCTCCCATGCAAATCGTGCATTTTTGGCCGAAATTGGCGTTACCGGCTAATAGGTTAAAAAGGTCGATGGAGGCTAAAATCGGAGCGGGGGAACAAAAAAAAAACAAAGTGAGAGGGGGGTTAGACGCCCTCTCGCTGCTTGCGATTTACCCCAGAACAGGCACTCAGTGGGATTGTTTCCCAGCGGACAGTGCAATCGACGGTCCAGATGAACCCCCAAGTCTTAATCGGACGGTCTCCATGAGTTACCGAAACTTACAATGGCATGGAGGCGTGGGTGGGCACCCACGACGCCCCTTGTGGACCAGCGGCGTCGTCAGCGGCAATCGCCTCATATTGCTAGACCACAAGGGGTATCGTGGATGCCCATGCCTCCAAGGGGATTCGAACCCCTCACCCTCGCGTGTAACGCGTTCGGCTTACCAACATTTGACCACTCGGCCAAGCACCCACGATGATGGAAACCCGCTGCACGGCAAAATATATATTCATAAAACCGCGTTTCCCTACAGAGAGGACTCTGATACCAATTTGAAAAAGAAAAAATATATTGAGACATGCATGTTCAAAATCACCCATGGACGACGCTGTCTCATACACCAGCTCAACGGTCGTCGAAACACGTTCATACGTTCATGCCCGTACTGTACGGATGAACGCCACGAAGTCAGCGCTGTCCACGCCCGTGAGTACCGTTTTCATCCCATCGCCGCCAAAAGTAAAGGCACAAATAGAAACGCCCACAGTCCTCCAGCAAACGAACCTCCTCGCTTTTTTGTTTCGTAAGTTCCCAACATGACCAGACGAGTTCAGCCCGCAAGACAACGCACACAGAACCCCAAATCACCACCCCCCGCCTCCACTCCCCCGACACCGACCCGTCGCCAAACCAGCTTGGTCGAGGCGACCGGGTCAAACACAACGATGCAGCAGATGATGCAGCATATGCAGAGCATGCAGCAGCAAATGCTGCTGTTTGCAGGGGCTGCCGGGGCAGGGGGTGCAGCCAAACCTGCAGAGGCTGCGCAGGCCGCGAATACAGAGCGGTTGGTGGTGGACCCGGGCGCCCAAGTTTTAAATGATATGAAGGAAGACGCCCGGGAGGTAATCGACGCCTGGCAACACCGAGGCCTGCTACCCCCCTGGGACGGTCGCCGTCATTGGGGTGGCCAACCACAACAGAATAATCTCGAAGCATATCCAATCCCGCCACCCGCAGGTGCCCTTGCGCATGGTGAAAACATACACAACCAACCGGTTATCGTATTTGAAAAATAACTCGGAAGGGCCCGGTCGCTGGAAGTGGAAGGTCACCCAGGACTTCCCCGACGGTTATCACATCCGGTACAAGGGTCCGGCGGCCGGGTACAAGGTATACGGGCACAGGGATGCGCCGACCCCGTAGGAGACAGAGGCGTGCCTGCAGGTGGCTCTGGCAATTGCTGCTGGCAAGCCACTCAATGAAGGGAAGCACTTTGAGATCTTCACAGCGCTTGGTGCCAAAGCTCCTGAAGCCCCCGAAAAGAAACCCGAAGTAAAGGTAACTTTTGTGCTCTTCCGCCTGTGAGCGCCGGTGTCCACTCGTTGTCCAACGGTGTCCAAGCTCGTGGTTATGTGAACCCTTTTTCAACTTGTGCCGCTTGATTGTTTCCACCCTTATGAACCACGTAGTTTGCACGTTGTCCACAGGGGTGTGCGTCTTGGCTAGTGAGCGCCAGTTCTTCACTCTTTTTCTTGTATGTTTCCACGCGTGTGTCGCCCGTACGAACGACTTAGTCCACACGTCGTCCGCACGGTGTCCAGGTGGAAGCGCCCCTGCCAACAGACGGTCCCCGAAGAGACGGTCCCGCAGGCAGAGGAGCACTCCCCCAACCTCGAGGGCCCCTTGACCGTAGGGGACCAGGTGGACGTCTTCGCCACCCCCCAGGCGGACGTGGGTCGTTGGTATCGGTGACGGTTACGACACCGGAAAGGCCACCAAATCTGGCCTCTCCAACCTCGTCATTGGTCGGGCTACCGTCGCCGCCATCGGGCCGGGCAAATCGTTGAACGAGAAACCAATGGTTTTGCCCACCGATACCTACGAGCTCTACGTTGAGTTCGTGGTTCACCTCCCAGATAAGGGGGATGTTTACCCCGTGGAGAGGATCTTATGCCACGACATGTCCATGGTGGATGAGCTCGTGAGTGCCGAGCAATTCCGCACCGGGACGGCTGCCAAACGATAGAGATGCTGGAGCACAACCTCCAATCAGTTATAGTAAAAAAAATGTTATCTGGCAAGTCCTCCCTCCCTCCCCGCCTTCCCCTGCAACGTTCACATTTTTACCTTTTGCACTTATGTGAGATATATAGCTACGACTATATATTGTGTTACGGTCAGAATGCTTTCACTTTCGGTTTGCAAGAGTGTAGATAAAACATAAGTTAGTCTCGGCTTTATGCCGGAAACCCTAAACCTGTGACACGGTCCGTACTGTACGGAGTACTAGTACAGATAACAGGAAGTGACACACGGTGTGTCACATCCAGCACACCACCCTGGACTATTACGGAGGAAGAGTTAGGGTGGAGCAGGGTTGTTGCAGTCTGAAAACACACCATCTCAAGCGGTGGAAACAATTCTAGAGGGGGCCTGTGCTCTTGGCCAGGGCGGTCCCAAATCTCTAGCTAGCTGTGCACACAGGTAGGCATCTTGGCCCAATACTGATCTAGCAAGCTACTAGCAGTCACAAAACAACTCTAGCCACTTTGAAAGCGGTCTACAAAGTAGAGTTCACTGTTGAAGTTGCTGCTGTCAATCTCAAAGTTCAGATTGAATAAGTCAAAAGTGTCAAAGCCCAGAGAATCAGAGTCCAGATTGAAGTTGTCGTCGGGGTCAGCGGGTCCAGAGTCCAGAAAGGCGGAGTCAGGGAAGAAGTCCATTGCGCAATTCTGATAACCGAAGTACTGCCCGGACACCACCGCCCGTGGAGCAATCTCCACGCCACAAAGTGTAGAGGCGGTGACGGTGTCGAGCAAAGCCATGCTCACACACATGAACAGAGCCGGCAGCGCTGCTGCCGTGAGGAGACTGCCAATTGACGGTGTCCGGACACCACCAACCCGTGGATCGGGTGGCGGTGCGTCCACATGCAATTCCTCGTCGCCAGATTCTGAGTCAGCCACGCTAGCCGAATCATGCGTGGAAGAAATGTACGGAGGCAGGGGGCTGAAGGAGTTAATTGAAACCTGCGGCTCGGGCTCGAAGAAGCCCAACTTCACAGACATGCCGTCCATAAAGGACTGCTCGAAGGGGGGTTCGTTGTCGTCGAACTGCTTCGGGAAGATTAGCGCGCTGCCGCGCTCTCGTCGTCCTCGATTGTCACCTGCGGTTCAGGCTCCGCGATGCTCTCGTCGATCACGGCGGGCGTGGCCGTGCCGAAATGAACCATTGGAAAATGTTGCGGAGCCGACTCAACACCACCGGCTACCTGCTTCAGCTCACGGAGAGCCGTGCGCGCCTCGTGCACGCGGGTAGCAAGGAGAGAGGGCGGAGACGGGATTAAGCCTGCGTACTGTGCCCGAAGGCCGATGTTGTTGTCGTCGGCGAAGGTAAAGGGCTCCTCGTCGTGACGAACAACGGGTTGATCATGTTGCCCACAAAGTCGAGCGAAGGTGGCGTCGTCCTGGGCGTCGAAGGCGGTCTGGAACGCGGACACAATCTCGTCGTTCTCGTCGGCAGTCACCAAGTCGCACTCCGCGCATGCCATGTCGTCCGTGGGGCAATTCGCGGTGTCGTGGAAGTGTCCAGGCGGACAACGCGCGCACTCATGGACGAAGGCGGAGGAGGCCACGTGGAACGAAATGTTGTGGGCGGAGCCCTTTTTGTAGTGGTTTTGACTCCAATTCCCGTCGGTCTTGAGCGGGCTCGCGGCGAAGCGGAAGCCCTTTCGTGCGCCATAGCCTCCGACACGATTGTCGCGGCCATGGAACTTTCCGTCATCCCTCCTGTTGCGCTCATCCCGCCAACGTGAGGGTGGGAAAGAGACACCACGCTTACCGTCACGCTGCGGGTGGCGACGGGAGGAATCCACAAAGCCCGAAAGGGGCTCGTCGCCCTTCGTGACGGAGTCCTTGAGCGCCACGAGAGTCGAAGCGGCGGCCTCCAATTGCTTCTCGAACTCCATGATGAGATCCTTGACGTTCACGTCACCAGAGTAAAGCATAGCCGGTGAAGTCGGAGGTGACGGCTTAGGCTGCTTCGCGCGGCCAACACCGTTCTCGCTCTCCCAAATCTCGAGGATGTGGGCGTAGATGTCCTCGAGGTCGACCTTGGCCAAGTCCACGTCGAGCCGTAGCGGTGTGGTGACCTTGTCGTACATGATGGGGTCGAGGGACGCGAGCAGTTGCTTCTTGGCCACCATGTCGTCGAGCGGACCAGAGGCTGCGTTGCGGATGGCGGTCAAGCAGGCGTCGAAATCTTGAATTAGTGGGTCGGGGTCGAGCTTGGAGTCGAAGTAGATAGCACATAACTCCTCGTAGTTCCCAAGGGGTCGAAGAATACGAGGAAGGAGCCTCTTCGTGACCTCAAGTAAAGCCCGCTTCCCATCTCGCGGGGAAGCACGTCCAGAAGCGTCCACCCAACGCCTTGCGGGTGAGTGCGGCTTCGTTAAAGATGTCAACGTCGTAAAGAGGATGGCGTTGTAGACGTTGTTGACCTCCTTGGTGGCGTCCGCCAAGTCGAAGAGGGTGTCGTTGGCGGTGTCCTTCAGCTCAAATGCCGACTGTAAAGATGCCACCAACGATGTCCATAGTACATTGCGGTCCGACTCGTCACCTCGGAATGCCGCATCCTTGGAGCCAAGAGCGTCTCGAGACGTCCTCTTGATTAAATCCACGTCCCATGATGAATCCTGAACGGCCACGGCACGTGTCCGCTCAGGAGCCGTCAAATTAGCTGCTGGAGACGCAGGTGTCGGCCGATAGCGCATCCCAACGTCTCGGGAAAAAATTGTGTCTAGACGAATCCGGTTGTGACGGCCCCCATGGGGGGCGTAGCGTGCGAAGAAACACTCATGATAAAATTCCATAGGTGGGTACGTCGGGGTAAGGTGGCGATGGCGCGGAGAGGAGGAACTCGCGGAAATGGTGATGGCAAAAGCAGTCAAAACGTCCGTAACTGTGAAATCCCAATTGTAGAAATGTGGAAGTCGAAGTACACGTTGCGCAAGAAGTCCGCGACAAGGAGTGATCAATTCCAGTCAAAACGAAAATCCCGTGGACATCCAGAAAATCACGTAGGGTACGCTGCAGCGATAAACACAACTACTCCGTAACGACGCGTGCCTCAACCGCGAGCCCTCATAGCGCAACCATCAAATGGGGCCCCCAACGCCCCACCAAGCGGAAGCGTTTAGCCAATCATGCTACCAAAAGTAGTGGAAGGTGCCTGGCGCACCATAACCTGTGAGATATATAGCTACGACTATATATTGTGTTACGGTCAGAATGCTTTCACTTTCGGTTTGCAAGAGTGTAGATAAAACATAAGTTAGTCTCGGCTTTATGCCGGAAACCCTAAACCTGTGACACCCGTACTGTACGGAGTACTAGTACAGATAACAGGAAGTGACACACGGTGTGTCCCATCCAACAACTTACGCGAACGTCCGGATGTGTATATATGTGTGCGTGGTGTTGTTTTGTTGTCCATACGCGTGGACACCATTTATTGTGCCGTCCATACGGGTGGAAGGCGGTGTACATACGTAAGGACGCCGTCTAACAAGTGGTTTATGTACGCAGGATACACAAGGCCTACTTGAGGCACGCCAACACGGAGAAGCTGTATCCCGAGAGGATGACAGGGAGAAAACTGGCCGGCCTGAAGTTGGAGCCTGCTGAGGTATCGGAACGGGACCGTGGATATCCCCCCGTCACGGTGTGTTTGCTTGTATTGTTCTAGTGGCATTTAGCTTGTCATTTGTTGTCGTTGCTCTTAATGCACTTACTTAGGTTGCATTCACTTGCAGTTCCATACGAGAGGAACGAGCCGTCACTGGTTTCAGGACGTGCGGGGGTGTCAGAAGGAAGAGGAACACGATTCGGAAGTTGATGAGGGTAACGCGGCCGATGATGTTGCTAATGATGTTGCTGCTTCTGCTGTTGAGCAAGGCTCGGTATCGATAACTCGAAAAGTCCGATTAATCGATTAATCAGACTTATCGTTATCAATCGATTAGTTCAAACGAGTTATCATGAATATCATTATCAATCGATTAGTTCGTTGTACTTATTCATATCAATCGATTAGTTCAATTGAGTTATTCATATCAATCGATTAGTTCGATTGAGTTATTCATATCAATCGATTAGTTCGAACACACTTTTCGAATCGATTAATCGATCAATACGATCGCGTTTTGCGGGGCAGCCAAC
This sequence comes from Cymbomonas tetramitiformis, assembly GCA_001247695.2. Lineage (NCBI taxonomy): Eukaryota > Viridiplantae > Chlorophyta > Pyramimonadophyceae > Pyramimonadales > Pyramimonadaceae > Cymbomonas > Cymbomonas tetramitiformis. Next base: position 26,307 of record LGRX02006325.1, read on the forward strand.
CACCTCGATGATATCGCGGTTTCAAGATACTATCACGATAGCCCCATGATTTCGACTCCGCCAATAGCGGAGTATACTTAATTGATCTCAAGGTCGATCAATAAAGAATCAACTGCTCTTTTGCACCGCATGATCCACCCGATGGTTGGCCGGTTAGACCCTACCAATTTCCGGATCGATATTGCAAATCATTTACCTTTTCCCCCTTGAAAGTTTTTAAAACCCTGTCCGCCCCAACGCAAGACCCAACCCATCAATCAATGCGGCGCCCACCTGCCATGCGGCACCTGCTAGCTCTGCAGGTGTCGAACGTACCTTTAGCGCATGCGGGCAAAAGTGATGCATTCCGATTTGAGAAAGCCAATATATGGGGGCACCCTAGAGCATGTTTTTATGGTTAGTATTAACATACACCTGCCGTGAAAATGACATTTGTTGACTTGAGTGCCTTGTTGCGCTATGAATTATTGCTCGCAATCTTGATGATAATTCAGTTATAACGTACTCTATCTCTTTGGTACTTATCATGATTGTATGATAGTTATCGAGAACTCTCGATGATTATCATGATATATCAGGCCGAATACAATTATTCGTATCAATCGATTAATTCGTTGTACTTATTCATATCAATCGATTAGTTCGATCGAGTTATTCATTTCAATCGATTATTTTAACTGAGTTATTCATATCAATCGATTAGTTCAACAAGGTTATTCATATCAATCGATAGGGGTTTTTGAATTATCGGGAGTTATTCGATAAGTTCAAAAAATCGCGATACCGAGCCTTGCTGTTGAGGCTGTCGAGGATCCCGCCGCTGCTAATGACGGAGAGGCTGTGGAGGATGAGGAGGCGGGCGAGGAGGAGGAGGAGGAGGAGGAGGAGAAGGATGAGAAGAAGGATGAGAAGGATGAGGGCGGTTCCGCTCCCAAAAAGGCATCATCTCTTCAATTTCAAAAGAGGAAAAAGTTTGCATCTGCGTCTGAAAAGCCAGCAAAGAAGTCGAAAAGCTAGGCTAGAATATTTTGTAAACATTTTGTAAAAATTTTGTGTATCCGTGCACCTTTCCTGCAGTGCCCTGCTTTGTCCCGTCTTCTTACGTCTTACATACTTACGTCTTACATACGGTGTTCACACGTACGGACGGTTTGTTCATACGTGTGGACTAAGTCGTCCATACGCATGAATATATATTATCACAAGCTATCCACGCGTACGGACACCGATGTCCATACGCGTGCTTAGATGAGGGAATCTTGCAGCGACAGCGACAGCTCAACGCAGGCTTGTTTTAAACCTAACTTGCGACTGAAGCTGAGTGAAGCTTGCCGGGGTGTTCAGAAACCGATTACACGTCCGATCCCGGGCGTGTTTTTTTTTTTTTTCACGTCCGATCGTCGAGAAAACGATCGTGTGTTCATGCTGTACGCCGCGGTGTATCACACATTTCACCACTAAAGTATGCGTTAACGATGGAGATAAATATGCCTTTTTATCCGGATCTGACGGCCGCAGATTGATATTCGATGACCAACGGAATGTATACTCAGATCTGTAAAAAAAAAATGAAGTGTGAAAGTGTGAATGCCGATTCGAATAATGATTATATATAATGATTATATTATATTTTTCTATAGCAATTCTATATTCTAATAGTCATAAATTCATAATAATCTATAACGTCAATGCCAATGTGTGATTAAATAATGTGTGATCCATACACGCAGACGCTTGCGCTTTCTCGATGTCACTCGCAAAATTTTCAAGATGTGACCAGAGCCGCCAAGAAATGACATCCATTCCGTCTGCACATGCTTCTTTGTCCATCTTTGAAAGTTTGAAGCCCTTTCAACTTCGTGAAGAGAAGAACCGCCGTCACGGTATCGTTCCCTGCTGGTAACACGTTAATAGTTAAGAAATGACTACAGTTGTGGAAACCTCTGAAGAGGAGCCGCTGCTCACGGTTGCGCTATTTATTGGCGAGCTGCTCCATGAGGGTGAAGAGCATACTGCCCTCGCAGATACTCCAGCAAAGCGATACGCGGCTGAGTGCGAAGGGCTGATGGAGGAAGGGCGCTGGAATGACCTTCTGGTTCGTTTGTTGGAGTCGAGCTCCATTATGTATGGCAAAGCTTCTGATAAAGATATCGAGACCTGTTTCCTTGTAATTTGCAACGTGGTGTGCAAGTTGCCCGAGGCAGAGGCGCTGCAAGCTGCTGACAAGATCGTAGCTGCTCTCACTGCTGAGACGACTGACAGTGCTCTTCGCTTGCGAGCACTTCTCAATCTTTTCAATCTGATGCCTTACAACGCGGGAAAATATTCAATTATCTTAGCGACCCTGGAATATTGTACTTCGACAGCTTTAGTGGAGCCTCTGCTCCCTGCAGCTAAGCGTGCGGACGTGTGGGTTAAGGAGTGGGGGATCGGACACGATGAAACGAGGGCACTCTGGTCAGCATTCTCTAAACTCCTTCAAGGGTACAAGCCAGCATCCAAAGACTACTTTAACTTTTTGATTAAGTATCTCACCACTTTCGAGGTATGCTCTATCAAGTGTTTTGCCCCTACTTAGTATCAGGGCGCACGATCGGCCATCGAACAAGAAGTTTTACGAAACTTGAAATCACTGTTTCCTGTCGATAGGTTTTCCTGCATATGTAGTACGACAGCGTGCGATGCTCAAACCGATATTGTCTTCATGCCGTCTGTTGCCTACGGCTCACAGAGGTTTGGAACACGACTTGAGGCAGCGGGACCGTGGATCCCTGTAGACACATCTCACTTCGTCATCACTCGATGGTAAAGCAAATACAATAGCAGAGGCCTTGTAACCCTGTCGAAGCGGTGGTAAGAGACACCCCCCTTTCACAGCTCCTGACAGCGGCTGGTGTGCCCGAACTCTATGACAAACAGAATGATGAGAATCCTCCTCTTGAGAAAATCGAGACAGAAGCTGTTCTTGCTGCAAAGGAGTTCGTCATGAACGCCGATCTGTTCCACTGTGATCTGCTTGATTTGAAGTGTATTCAGAAAGTTAGAGAAAGCCCGAAGGTTTCTGGAACCTTCAAGTTGCTCGGCATTTTCCTGACAGGTGCGCAACCTGACTCGAAGTCTCAAAAAACCTATTTCACACGTTGTGTAAAGCTAGCGCGTTCTTAGGGTTGGTCGGAATACGTAGTGCACAATATGTGGTTTGAAGCGTTGTCTGTGGCTTAGCACCAGTATCTTAAGAAACCGTAACCTTCTGGCATGCGCTGTTACACTGCTCGCGCTTTCTTAAGGAGGAAAGCGGAGTTCAACAAGTACAACGCACTCACCAGTTTCTGTCCCGGGTAGAAATATTTATGCACGACGCGACTGTGGTCTGTACAGGACGCTTATCGGATTACCTCGCAGCATACAAAGCCGACCCCAAACTCGTAGAAGATCTTGGACTTTCCCACGAAGAGTGTGTGTCCAAGATGCGTCTTATGTCGCTCGCGGCCCTTGGTACCGAAGGAGAGAGTGGCGAAATCCCATATTCTTTGGTCAAAGATGCTCTGCAGATAGATGTTTCGGAGGTAGAGACGTGGGTGGTTAAGGCAATTGGCTTAAAACTGCTAGAGGCGAAGATGGATCAGCTCAGAGAGGTGGTAGTCATCAGCCGATGCTCGAACAGGGTCTTCGAGTCTGCGCAGTGGGCCGAACTTCGCTCGAAGCTTGAGGGATGGAAGGTGCGTCTGTTCACCGTTGTTTATCGTGTGTTTGTTTCTTCCTGAAGCAGTGTAACCCGTCGAAGGGCGGTGTATCGTTGCTTATGCCGTGACCCTGAACCACCGTCTGAAACAGTGTACGCTATGTCTCGCTGCAGGGAAGCGTGGGAAATGTATGCAAAGTTGTCGGGCAATTGCGCGCTGGGGGCCATGCGGTGGATCCACTGCTGATGCGCTAAATTTAATAGGACAACAGTCCAGGAAGGTACACCGCAAGCACGTGTGCACAGAGAACGTAGACCTAGATAAGTATCTTCCATCTGGTTTCTGTTGTGTAGTTAGTGAAGAAGTGAGGAGCAAATATCGATCTATTGTAACCTCAGTTCTGACATATCCTTTCAGTCGATTCTCCCTTTTTGCAGGACCCGTTAGTATGCCATTTTGCTTTACCTTAACAGAGCACACGAATAGGTGATGGAGCTTGTAAGATGGATATGTAAGAAATTCTCATATGTTGCCAAAAACATCGGCTTCCTTCCAGCACGTCCTAGTTCATGTTATGGCGGTTCTTATTTTTCTAGTGGTGGACATTCTATCCAACAACTTCTCAGCACCGGGTTTCGTACTTGTTGCACACTGTGCATAAACTTCGCGTAGTTGACCTATTACACTGTACGCCGGGTATCACATAATTCCCGACATTCACCCGACAGACCATGCGGACAGGAGCTGGTGAGACCTCGGCTGAGTGAGTTTGGAAAACTGGCGATAGAGAAAGGAATGAGTAAACTGGATAACTGTTTCAATAGGTAAAGGAGGACAGTGGTGTCCACATGAAGGATCCGTAGCCAGGGATACTCCCACACCAGCACAAGTGAACACCTACCATTGATTTTATTGAAGCCGACAGGTGGCGGAACGCCGCAGCCCAGAGTAGGGTGGCTTCTCCCGACGCTGAACGCAGGAGGCCGATGCACGATGCCGTCGGCGTACGTGCACTCCAGGGTCGCATGATAGGCGAACCACGGACAAGGGGGTATCCAAAATTTGGGGATTTTTTTTCTAATGTTTTGGGAATGCGAATGCTTTGCTATGGATGCACTGGGTTTCATGTATCTTAGATTTGTGCGAAAATGAAATTTGCAAAAAAAATATTGTGTGAGCGTTTTCCCCGTTTTAGGAATGACTATTTCATAACATAAATCATGTTCGCGTACCAGTAATGACTTCGCGACGAGTGATGACTTCTAGACTGTGTGCCATGCTGTAGTTGCAGGCGTGTCACGTGACAAGGAGCATTCCGTGTCACAATCGAGCGAGTGTCGAGCGTAGACTCGTGATACGACTCAGATCCCGATGTGGGGGTCTCAGTCTGGGCGTGCGATGTTGCGTTGGCACATGATTGGCTGATATTGGTAGTTTCGCTCACTCGACAAGAATTTTCAAAGACGAACAGCAGTAAAAGTGCGTTGGACTGTGGCTGTCTAATAACCCGCATCCTCGAGTATTTTGCGCTTCACCTCACCCGCATGTACATGTTTGCTAATTCTGGCTATATACCCGCGCGACTGGGACTTGTCCCTAGCGGGACCCGCTTTCGGTAGTTGCCGACCATGCTGTTGATGTTTTATTTTTTCATCCAAACGAAGTAGCAGAGCGACTAAGGCTTGTCCCTGGCGGGATCTTTCCTCGGTCATTGCCGACCATGCTCGGGAAAGGTGAGATGTTTATAAGGGATGCGAACTGCGGAGTTTCTTTGGTTCGCTGAACTGTCCATAATTTGCAGGTTAAACGTCTGCTCCTTTTGCCTCAAGCAACCGCAGAATCGGGGTGTCCCGTGGGATTCGCGGAACTATTCATTTCAAGGTGCGTGGTCTTGTGTGGCAGATCGCGTTTTCCTCCACCGCGGTTTTTAGGAAGTCAATAAACACTTTTGCATCTTTGCTGATAAGGTTTCGCTTTGGTGTGTGCAGAGATCATGCGCCACTCGTGACACCGCAGAAGTGAGCATCGTTAAAAAATAGCAGTGGTTTAGCGCAGCCTAGGATTACACTGTGAAAGCACAGGCAATGTCAAGTAGTGCGTCGGTAAATGTTAAGAGGAGATCGTGATGCGAGTATTTTCAAGAATATATCACAGTCACCTCTAGGAAGTAATTAATTTAAGTAACAGCCTGTAGTGCTGCAGCCGTAATAACTTTCATAAGTACCGGGCCGGATAATAGCGATGGTAACATGCCTGTGTTGCTTGAAAGTGGCGTCGCTGCCTCTATGAGACCGTGGCTGTTGTAGGTTTCCGGTTGCTTAGGATAATCCACAGCAAAAAGACCCAATATCAATCAACTTTTGAAATGTTCGATTATCAAGTTATCAACATATCAGAGTTACAGGACTCCTGGATTAAGCAATCGCAAAGCGGAAGCCAGGGGATGCATCGCTAGGTTCATGAAGCCGTACCTGCGGCTCGAACGCAGCCACCGATGGTTGCGCCATATGCCGCAATAACCGCACTCCCCAGCGCACCACCCGCCAGAACGAGATGTTGCGGCCCCAGGTACTCGATGAGGTCATGGACGGTCTTACGATCTTAGACGAACGCTATATATATATATATATATAGTGGCATTATTGTGAGTGAGATCAGGGGACCACCGTCTTATGTGTGCTCAATGCACCTCTAATAATAACAAGCAGTGACTGTCTGTGAACACTAGGGATTACACTGTTATGTCGCACTACAGCGACTGTCTGTACCAGCGAGCACCATCGAGTAATGAGCTCCACCGCTTAAGCTATGAACGATGACCTTGGCCGACATAGTGGTGTCAACGTATTATGCACCTCGTTCTTCATCGACCGGCATGCTTGCTCAACACATGTAAACTAGGAGTTGCTAGGGCTACGAACAGTTGTGTACGGATGTACTTGCTTCAACGTATGCACCTAATGTCACTAACCAGTATCATGTCATCACTGATCTCGTGACAGATGGTAGCATGGTACTGTCACTCCGACTGACTCGACATGATTATGGCAACGGTATGTCATTTTATGATATGACAATATATTAACGACGATGATAGATTATCTATGACACTGACATGTCATACGTATGCCAGTCATTTGAACACCAACGCATCTCCCCGTTTGGAAATCTTGTCACCACACGCCATTATACCGTGTCTACATTATTGATTTTAATTGCTGAAATGATGACCGGAAAGAAACTGATTAGAAATTTTTGTTTTAGCCTCGGACGCTACAATCAAATATATATTCGAACTTTTTTTAAATTTAGCTTATGGAAATTCTCAGGCCGATATTTATTTATTTATCAGATTTCTTTGTGCAACTTCAAATGACTTCGGAAATTACTTTAACACTATTGTGTTAGCATGGTGAACACAAACTCATCCCAACATTTTATTGTGCCGCAAGGCTTAAGTGCGGTACTATGTTAACCATTCAAACCATTGTAATGTTTCCATACCGTAAGCCCTTTGGCAGGCAACTATAGAAGGATATATGTGTGCACTACGGTATGAATATGGTATGCGATATGCAGACAAACGCGCATTACGTTTGCCTGCGCAGTAACGAATTGCCGTATTTTCAGTCCTTCCACACCCTACATTCTGGGAAAATCAGAAGACGTCTAGAAGATGTCTTCCGAATGTCTTACTGGAATATCCCGGCTCACGGATATCAGACAGGCCTGGAACCAATATAGATAAACTCTCCATAAGATAATAAACCCTAAGCTAGATATACCCGGAACGGTCTCGGAGTCGGAACGGTCTCGGACCTAGCTACCTGTGACACGCTCGGTGTGTCACAGCACGAACTTACGGGTCAGTCATCAGCCCAGAGTTGGCTACCTAGGAATCTGTCATAGGGGCCTGCACTGGGACTCCCAGTCAGGGCTGCCTATACAGATTTCAGCATGTCTTATAGACGTCCTCGTAGACATGATGTCTTCTGGTTTCCGGCGTATTATGCTCACATTACCTGATTTATTATCGATAATTTATCGATAAATTTATGATAAAAATAGTTGAAAGTGTGATAAATGTGCGAAATAAAAATTAACAATTTGAAAATAAATTCGGGGAATTTATTAGTTTTATCCCCAAAACCCCAAAAAGCAGGTCTAGGGAGTATGTGTAACAACATGTCCTGCCGCCCCCCTAGGGGCAAAGTGTGGGCAGCCCTATCACACACAATGCAGCGATGAAGAAGCTTAAAGCATTGGGCTGGAGGCTCAACGAATGGGTAGCATAAGGACACGAGTTGTCGCCCATTGAGAGTGCATGGGGCTGGTTGGAGAAGCAATTATTGCAACATGGGTATGCAACTCACGGGAGGGATTTGTACACGCCATAACGAATTTGTGCGTTTTCCGCTTTTTACTAGTGTTGGTTCTTTGATGGAAAGTGTGTTTCCGCGGTATATTGGGGATAGGGGATATATATATATATATATATACATATCACTGAACACAGGTAGAAGCACATGCTCACGGAACAACTAAGATGCATAACATAAAATACTTAGGTGTTTTATGCACATGACTACATCCACGACTCAGATATGATGCGAGAGATAACGGCCAATTTTCAACTTTTGCATATCGCACGGTTTTTGGGTGGGACCACGGCTATCATATTACATTAGCTCTTGGAAACTACAAAGTAACATGCAGAAGCCCAATATGGCCTGAGAACTTATATTTTCGTCATATCCAAAATCACCAAAAAAATGGGAATATCACGAAAAACGGCATTTTTCGTTGTTTTGGGGCCCCAATGCTGAGTTCTGGCCAGGCAGCCCTGACAGGCAGGCCCCTGAGTCAGAGAGTCCAGACTGAGATTGTGACTAGGGTATGAGTACGAGTACAGTAGTCCGTGTGACTGTTTCGGGTTTAGGTTTAGGTTATTAAGTTATCACACCTCTTTATTCAGTTTAAGTTGGTATTCAGTAAGCACTCAACCGCATATCTGATAACACACTTGAATATACCGAACGGATATATTCCCCTAGGTCGTGGACCCATTCCACGCTAATGTTTTCTCACTGCTTTTGCCATGATTGGCTAAGCGTCGCCGCTTGGAGTAGGTGGTGCGTGGACGCATGTTGCGTCTTCGCTTGGGGAACGCGCTCTGATGTGTAGCATGACGTCACGGTGAGGCTCGCGGCGAGGAATTTGTTTTAAATTACGATCCACCTTGGAGAATCACCGAACTTCGCGCGTTACGATGCCTTGCTGGACGGCGACGCTGGCTAGCCATTTTTCGACATTTTCCGCCGCACCGCCACCACAATGAGTCTACACGCGCTGTAATTTTTTCGCTTTTCCCGGACTGCTGGCGACACGCGTCCATCCACCGCACCACCGACCTCCTATAGGTATTTTGAGAAATAAGTGCATATATACAACTAGAGCGAGGAGGAGGCTGTTGCTGGACAGCGACATTGACGCGGTAGCATAATTAATCGGGAATAGAAAATGGCTTAATGGGGAATATAAATGAAGTCATGTATTTCGGGAATAGATTTGATGTCATATGCCATCTATCGGTTGTATCATATTATCAACTATGAACTATCCCTAGGTGTCGCCGCGGAGGTACAAGCGGTTCAGCGTGTGCAATATTTTGCGTTTGGCACACCCCCTTCTTCTAAACAATTTATTGCTTGGAGCACAATTTTTCCCACCATTCGATTCTAAAGCATTTGTATTCATTAGGTGAATACCTTTCGCGTTTGAGCTATCGATTGGCCCCATCCGCAACCGCATCAGCTTAGCATTCAGTCGCGACTGCAAGCTATGTTGGCGCGGCGTGAGATGGTTTCAACCACTTGCGGCTTTGCATAATAATAGGGGTTTTCGTGAGAATCGTCTCATGAAACTTGGCAGTGATATTGTTCATAGCAATATCAGTGCAATCTCAAGATCATATGGCATCAAGCCGTTGAGTATATTGAAGACGGCCGCGTGCTGGCATGACGCCTTTTGGGTTTGGGTTTCAATGTACCCAAACCCAAACATGCCAAACAGCGAAAGGGCTTCCCGTGAGTTCCAGAGCACGTAACTTTGCAAAATATATTGATGAGATGTATAAATTTCACATTTCTGAAGTGCAAGGTTTGCGATAGCTTGTGCGCGAAGTTAACATATTATTTCTTTGACCCAGATTTATGAGCTCGAATATCACGCTAAAGTCTGTGTCAAAGAAATAGTTATACCATTTTGGGCACAGACTTTCTTAGACCTTGTGCTTCGAATATATCAAAGATAAATAGCTTGGCAATATTTCTACACAATTACGTGCGCTAGAACGCACGGAAAGCCGTTTGTTGTTTAGCATGTATTGGGTTTGGAAACATTCGAACCCAAGCCCAATAGATCTGCCAAAGAAATAAATTGATGATTTTGCCAACAAGTTATCTCAGGCCTTGAGCTTCTGAGAACTGAAAGATATATATCTTGTAAATATTTGGGCATAGTTTCGCGCGCTATAACGCACGGGAAGTATTTTTCAGTTTGGCGGGTATTGGGTTTGGGTACACTCAAACACAAACCCAATAAATCTGCCAAAGAAATAAATTGATGGCATCGTGCACAAGGCTTTTGAGGCCTTGGGCCTTTGGCAACTAGAAGATATAACTCTTAGTAATACTTTTGCAAAGTTACGTGCGCTGGAACTCACGGGAAGCCCTTAGCTGTTTGGCATGTTTGGGTTTGGGTGCATGCAAACCCAAACCCAAACCCAAACCCGCCTCATGATGTGCAGCACGCGTTTTGCGCATAGCTTACATCAGAGGTTGTGCGTTTGAGGGATATTTTTGCCAAGTATCGTGCGGAAAAAGGTTTTCGAGGAATAGAAAAGTGCTAAATGGGGAATAGAAATTCTGTCCATTTCTGGGGAATAGATTACATGTCACACGCACATGCGTCTAGTATCACCGTTTGTATTATTTCCCCCCCATCCCACCTGTTGACTTGGTTATTGCAAACACGAGGAAGCCTCGGAAAAAGTACAGTAGGGTGTGCCTTTCTTGCGACAACGGCGGGTGTCGTTGTACTATTGAGCACACTGATGGTATGCCTTTTATTGTCCTCTATTCAAGAAAGAGGACACGGTAAAAGATTCTCCCTCAAAAATGAAAGGTGCGTTGCCCTTGCTTTCAACTCCCTTGTACAGTTGTGTGTGAAACTCTTGCGCTTTTTTCGATTTCGCTTCTTCAGAGTAGAAAAAAACGTACCACGCTTCCACATCTCCTAAGCTACGGTCAAAACCGGGGCATCTATCACATTTATCACACAGGGCATTAACACAACATAACTTTCCATATACATTCTACGTAATAAGTGTTAGGAACAACTTTGTTTGCGCAAGCGAGATTACGGGTCTTTCGTTGAACCAGATACGGGGCTTTCAGTGAACCAGGTACGTGGCTTTCATTGAACTGTCAGATACGTAATTCTACGAGTTCCTGACCACGATACCGAGTGTGTAGGCAATTCTGCTTAAATTAGAAAGGGTTGGAAGCAAGATCCGTTCGGAATCTAGGATGCTTGTGAAGTCATGGGAACACTGACTTTCACCCCCCATAAGGGGGGAGGTCTGTGGTGCCCTGTGTCACCCCTCGCCTGCTCGGATGTCACCTGCAGTGCCTGCCCGTTGCTCCGCTCGTGTGTCACCGTGTGTCCGACATATTAAACCCGAGTATCTTACGTTTAATCTGACTTTAGACAACTGTGAACCCTACCTCACTGTGCCTCTGACATCTTTCTGGCAGTAAATATATTGCCAATATATCTACTTTCTTATAAGGTTATAGCCCATCCACGTTCAGTGGTGGTGTTTTCATCGGTCTTCCGTCCGCTTCACGCCCTGTGATTCTATACTAGCCGACAATTCCGACATTTACTAGCCGACATTTACTAGCCGACACTTTTGACAACGACCGGCTTGTTTTCACATCGGTCACTCCCGTCATTTTTACCGACAATCCGCATTTACCGGCACTTAACGCACTTTCCGTGCGTCAAATTTCAGCTGGACCGACACTTCTTAGTACCGACATTTCTTATTAGTACCGACATCTTCCGACAATTTACTGCCGACATTGACCGCCTTGCCTTCGCACCGGTCACCCCCGACATCTTGACATCTTTAGTACCGACATCTACCGACATCTAGCGCACTTTTGCGTGCGTAACCGACAATTACCGACACTCTGGCCAGCAGCGCCTCTCCTGCCGGAAAATTGGCTTATCGTACGACGGTTTTGACGTTACCACCGTGTTCCTCGTCGAAATCTACCCCAATTTGACTTTTCCATTGTTGGAAATTGTTGAATTTGCGGAAACCCTACCTCACTGTGCCTCTGACATCTTTCTGGCAGTAAATATATTGCCAATATATCTACTTTCTTATAATGAAGGGGGCAATGGGCGTGATTCGAGCCAGCCAACTCGACTCACGCCCAACAGGGACGCATCCTGAACATCATGAACATATCACGCATATCATATAAGCATAATGAACACATACTGACCGTTTGGCAGTGCAATTTCACCTCTAGCGGAAACGCGGATGTCAACCGCGTCCACGTTTCCGTTAGGCGTTTTTTCCCTCATTCGCGCGCTCGCGTTGCAAGAGAGCCTGTGCAACGGATGAGGGAAGCGTTAGCAAAAATAGTATTTCTTATGCGTCGATTTCCCTAAACAAATTGCACAGACTAAACGGTCAACCACACATCTCGTTGTGGGCTGACGCATTCATTTGGCGCGGAAGCGGGTGGAATTTAAGGAATTTGAAACCCGCAATAGTTGCGCTATGGGTTTTCCGATTCTTTGCGAAACGGGCACCCACATACTAAGTAGGAATACAGTATGTGATAATATTTCGAAGCAAAAGATTACTCAGATTAGTATACAATCTTAGAGATCTTTATTTCGCTGGACAGGGGCACACGGTTCCCGGAGAGAAAGCCTTCCGCCTTTAGTTAAAATTGCATAATTTTATTTAACAAATCAGACCGTAAGTATTTTCTCTAAGTATTTTCAGACGTGTTCCCAAAGTGACAAAAAACCGTTCAATCGCCCGATCGAACGGTTTTTGATCACTTTGGGAACACGTCTGAAAATATTTAGTGTTGTCTCGCGTGTTGTCACCAAGCCTAAACTCACGATCTCACTCCCAAAGTGACCAAAAACCGTTGAATTGGCAATCGAACGGTTTTTGGTCACTTTGGGAACACGTCTGAAAATACTTGGAGAAAATACCGGGCAGGTCTTTGCAACCAAGCCGACTTCAGTTCTGACATAAACGTGACACGGTTTACGCCCTCCCGAATCTGGAATTCACGGCCGTGAATATTAAATTCACGGCCGTGAATATTAAGTTAAGGCTTCACTGCACGTATACCCCACACTGTTTGCGAGTAAATTAGATTAGGAAAATATTTCGTAACGCACATAGATATATCATTTAGACTCCTAGGAACTTTTTGAGCTCTTGATTGAGCCGATCCGTGGCCGCATCAGCTCAGTTTGCAGTCGCGACTGCGAGCTAAGCTGATAGGCCCTTATAACTTTCATGCACATCGCATAAAAACTCAAACAGCGGAGGGGTTTTCGTGCGTTCTAGCGCACGATACTTGGCAAACGTATTGCTAACAGCAATATTGGTGCACCCTCAAACGCACAACCTCTGATGTAAGCTATGCGCAAAACGCGTGCTGCACATCATGGGTTTGGGTAAACCGCAAACCCAAACATGCCAAACAGCAAAGGGCTTCCCGTGAGTTCCAGCGCACGTAACCTTGCAAAAGTATTACTAAGATGTATACCTTTTAGTTGCCAAAGGCCCAAGGCCTCAAAAGCCTTGTGCACGAAGCCATCAATTTATTTCTTCGGCAGATTTATTGGGTTTGTGTTCGAGTGTACCAAAACCCAATACATGCCAAACTGAAAAGCAATTCCCGTGCGTTATAGCGCGCGAAACTATGCACACATATTTACAAAACATATATCTTTCAGTTCTCAGAAGCTCAAGGCCTGAGAT
>LGRX02006325.1:40754-51347 GCA_001247695.2 Cymbomonas tetramitiformis
TATTTCAATGTGATGTGCTGCCCCCCCAGGGTCAAAGCGTGGGCAGCCTAACTGCTAATCCAACTGTGCCATTCTGATACACAATTTGGAACCCTCTAGCTAGTACAAGAGCAGAAACATACGGGCAATGAGGTCCCGCTAAACTACTGAAAAACTCTATGCCAGCAAGTCAGACTGAAGATTGCAAAGATGTCAGAGTAAAAACATAAACCAGAAAAAGTTGTTGAAGTCACCGGAGTTCCGCACACCACCATGTTGGTGTGCATCCAGAGTGAACAAGAAGTCATCAATCGACGGGGTCCCAATACAATCCAGTAGTAACCTCGTGAAAGTCCATGCCGTAGTAAGACGAAAAGAAACCAGCACCGTAGTAGTGGTCCACGTCCAGAGGCCCATGCTCATGTAGAGCCATGCCGTAGTAGTGGGCAACGTCGAATCCCAAATCTGCCTGAGCGAGGTCTCGAAACAGAGCAGGGGGGTCAGGTGGCTCGAGCCGTGGCACATCGTGAGCCGCATACAAACCCTGACCCTACGTTTTTAACACACTGCAGCACACTGCTGCACACGTGCTGCAGGCGTACCACAGACAGACGTACCACAAGTGGCAAAGTGCTGCAGACACGCTGTAGTACATTCTGCAGCGTGCTGATGCCGCGATTGATAATCACCACTGAAAAGGGCACATGCTAGCTTAATCACTCGGATGTTATCCGAATTGTCCGCAATCACTTGGTATCATTTATGGAAGGGTCTGACCTTATGCTGGCAAGTGTTCACGGCATTTGGACGAGTATCGCGTAAGTTAGGATTTAGAGGTACCTGGAGCCGGAGCGGGAAAAGTGCTGCAGAAATGGAATTGTTCTGCAAGGATTGCAGCACGCATGTAGCAGGTGTGCAGCATTGTGCTGTAGACGTACCACAGGCGTGCTGCAAGAATAGATGTGCATCACATATGCAGCTACCGTGCACGCGGGTGACATCTGCAGCTATCCTGCACCTATTTCGCAGCTATCCCGCAGCTGTCCTGCACTCGGGACATACGTGCAGCACATGTACAATACGTCAATCTGATCCATGCCTCCAGTCGAGGCATACGCACACCACATATGCCACAGTCCTGGCGCATGCTTTCAACCCGGGGAATATGTACACGAAAACTCTACCAATCATGCAAGTATTCGGACATTCAAACATCCACATTATTTACACTATATATATATGTAGCATATACAGAACATGCTATCAACATATTAAAGGCATGCTGCAATGTACTTTCAAATCCTATGAGTCACAATGTTCCTTGCAGTACCACGATCTAATGGGTACGTCTGTGAGCTCAGCACATCGCAAATACAAACTAAGCCTCCCGACAGCCTGCCTGGATGTGCTGCTAGGGGGGGCAAAATCCTTGTCCGGAATTGGGGCCCTCTCCCCCAAAGCAATGTTCGTGCCCTACATTCTGGGAAAATCAGAAGACGCGTCTTCTGAACGTCTTCTGAGACGTCTTCTGGACGTCTTCTGGGGTCCAGAAGACATCCAGAAGACATCCAGAAGACGTCTTCGGCGCGTCTTCTAATGTCTACTATCTTCTGGTTCCAGAAGACGTCCAGAAGATCTTCGGCGAAGACATCCAGAAGTTATCTTCTGGACGTCTTCTGCATGTCTTCTGCATGTCTTCTGAATCCCGGAAGACATCTTCTTGATATCTTTTGGACGTCTTCTGTACATCTTCGCCGAAGATCTTCCGGACGTCTTCTGAAACTCAGAAGATGGTAGACATTAGAAGACGCGCCGAAGATAAGTCGTCTTCTGGATGTCTTCTGGATGTCTTCTGGACCCCAGAAGACGTCTAGAAGACGTCTCAGAAGACGTTTAGAAGACGTTCAGAAGACGCGTCTTCTGATTTTCCCAGAATGTAGGGAAGGATAAGCATACATACATACATACATACATACATACATACATACATACATACATACATACATACATATAATTACGATTACAAATATAATTACACATTTATTCCTCATTTATGTTTATATACAATTGTCCAAATATTGATATACTACGGAATTTCGTTTTATGAAAATTCACATTTAAAAAGACGAAATTTTCCGCATGTGTATATGCGATCGTTCACTTTATCCAACTCCTCCGATATAAATCGAATATTCAAATACAGTATCGATTGTGCAAATTGCAAATCGCAATCGATCGATTCCGATATTTTGCGCCCGATGATCGATTGATTCCGATATGGCACGCATGTTGATCGATTGATTCCGATTTGCCACGCCTATTAATCGATTGATTCCAATTTTTTACCCCTATCAATCGATCGATTCCAATTTAACACCCATGGTAATCGATCGATTGTGATATTCCGATATATCGATATATCGGAATATCGGCACAACCGATACCGAACCTTGTTGTCCACGTGTCCAGGCCCCAGAAACAGCCATTTTCGCCCCCGGCGAGCACCCAAATAGAATTTTCTCATTATTTCTTCGACAAAGTGTTTAGTGAGGGTCCCCAAAAGCTCCCACGAACTTCAAACACGCAACCCCGATCTTATATCCAATTCCTCTAGCACCCGCGCACTCAAAATGGCCTGTCCAGGCCCCAGAAACAGCCATTTTCGCCCCCGGCGAGCACCCAAATAGAATTTTCTCATTATTTCTTCGACAAAGTGTTTAGTGAGGGTCCCCAAAAGCTCCCACGAACTTCAAACACGCGACCCCGATCTTATATCCAATTCCTCTAGCACCCGCGCACTCAAAATGGCCTGTCCACCTCACCTGTTCAGCCCGATGATCAGCCTATTACCGAGCAGAAGTCTGAGGCCATATCTGAGGATGCCCCAGCCTCTGTGGTGGAAACTGTTCATGTACCACCAAAGAAACCATATGGGTCGGATACTGGATTGACTTCAATGGTTGAGAATAAGGCTGGGGTGTCTGAAGAGACGAAGAGGCAATCTAAGAAATATCCGAGATGTTGGACACATGATTATATCACTCATTTGAAATGCACCATGAGCAGTGACAGTGATGAAGAAGAAGTGCTGGACGTGGCTCCTCGTAGGAAGAAGGCAAAGATCAGCAAGGGACAATGAAATCAACTGTCTTGATTAGGATTGTCCAAATGCAGATTCTCTGATTAGGATTTGTATAGGTGGTAGATGATGATATGCCAGCCGACATGGGACAGATCGATTAGAGATATGAATTGCGCGCCTTGAAAGTATAAGACATGAATATTGCCCATTTGGAGGCTGTTCTAACTTGAAGTAACTATTTGGAGGAGCTGTTGCTCAACCTGTTAATTTACTGGTCAATCTTTCCTGCCATAAAGATATTGCAATTGCTTGAATTGTAGCCTTGTTCAACTGTTTATCTAGAACATTGCAATTTTGTACACTGCAAAATTGCCGACTACGGACCTGTGCCCCAAGATTGAAGCAGATTTACCTCTGACTGACCCTTGAGCTCCGGCTCGGATACAGTCACGTGCTCAAGAAGTCTTCACTTGGAAGTGGTATTGCTCTGCGCCCTTTTTGCCCCCTGACTTTCACCCTGCATGCAAACAGGCGATTTTCCAAAACTGTTATGCTGCAAAATGGTCAGAAAGTGGGAAAAGAAGCCGCCAGCAACTCAAATCTACCGGGATTAACAGCCAGATTGACCCGAACGGAGAGTGAAAAGTGGACCAGTGGTCAGATTGAGAAAAGAGGACCTCGGAGACAGTTTTAACGTAGACACAAAAATTCCAGACGTTTCTTGATAGTTTTTTGTCGTTTGGAACCTGGCCCCGAGACCTGGGTCCTCATAGATCGCTACATTTTAAATTGGGATGGCCAACCGGCACGGCAGAGCAAAATTAGACAAATTTGAGCCCATCAGACTACATAGAAGGAAACGGGAGCCCAGAAGGATAGTTTTCTATTTTTTTTATATTCTTTGAAGGAAAAAAATAGTCTCCAATACTGGGACCTGGCCAATTAGTCTGAATTGCTCCGGGATGGCCGCCAAGAAATTAGCCAAACTGCCGATCAACACTCCATTTTTGAAATTTGGCCACCAAAAACTGCATTTCACTCTGGAAAGCATATTTCTTTGTTCACCACGACTTCCACTGCTACGAGGAAATATTTTTCTGAGTGTTCTGGGGGAATTTGCCAAATTGGACAGATTTGACTTCCCCAACGGTCAGATTTACACTTTGCCACTCTTAATTTCAACATGATGCAAAACGCCAACACGGGACGCTCACCTCCAACGTCGCCTACGTCGACTCCCAGGCGTACAAGGGGACGACAGGCCAGCCAGCGCAGCACGAGAGGTGCTGCAGCCACTGGAACCACTGGCAAGGGGGCGAAGGGCACCTACAAGGCGCCCTCTCCGGGTCAGCCGCCACAGGCTGCGACAGCAGCAGGTGCGCCAAGCTTCCAGATACCCAAGAAGAAGTCGACCCTGTCAGCTGATGCTCCTGAGTTTAACAGCGTGACTCCTCTGGCTCTGGACTCTGGAACCGCTTGTGTGACACCTTCCCTGGAGGAGGCTGTAACGGTACCTAAACCGCGCCCTAAAACGACCATATCGCAAAAATGAGACACGCGGGTGTCTCATTATATTCTCATTTTTTAAAAAGTTATGATAACGAGGTTTTTTTTATATGACTAGATAGCATTTGGAGAGTAGATAATGACACGTTATTTCAAAATTTGAAATTTTAGGGTATAGCCCGAAATTTGGGGTTTCAAGGCGATTTTTCGCCCCGTTTCGGGCGGTGCTCAGGTGTCAATCGGCGGAAGTTATGATAACGAGGTTTTTTTTATATGCCTAGATAGCATTTGGAGAGTAGATAATGATACGTTATTTCAAAATTTGAAATTTTAGGGTATAGCCCGAAATTTGGGGTTTCCAGGCGATTTTTCGCCCCGTTTCGGGCGGTGCTCAGGTGTCAATCGGCGGAAGTTATGATAACGAGGTTTTTTTTATATGACTAGATAGCATTTGGAGAGTAGACAATGATACGTTATTTCAAAATTTGAAATTTTAGGGTATAGCCCGAAATTTGGGGTTTCCAGGCGATTTTTCGCCCCGTTTCGGGCGGTGCTCAGGTGTCAATCGGCGGAAGTTATGATAACGAGGTTTTTTTTATATGACTAGATAGCATTTGGAGAGTAGATAAAGACACGTTATTCAAAAATTTGAAATTTTAGAGTATAGCCCGAAATTTGGGGTTTCCAGGCGATTTGTCACCGTGATTCGGGTGGTGCTCAAGCGCCATTTGTTGAAAGTGGTGATAATGACGATGTTTTCATATTGGATACGTCAAAGTCATTCCAAACAAACTGAGTCTGAAGAAACTTTTGTTCATATCTTACATACACCCCGAGAATGGGAGGCTTTAATGTTAAAAGCGGTGGCACCAACCTTAAATCTAGGGTGTGTAGGTCTGCACGAGACTGTAACTGTGTGCGTAGCACAAAAAAACAACAAAAACCGACAAAAGGCACGAAGAATGCTACCAGATAAGACGTTGGTGCTATGAAAATATACAGTCTTTATTTGAACAGTCAAAGCACCCAGGGTTAGGGGGTTTCTTGCGGGCGCGGTATTATTCATTGTACAGGCCGGTATATACGATGGCAGTGCAGGTGCGATCTCTCAGTTCGTTTGCTGGCTGGCTTATTAAGCATACCTACCTATTTGCTAACAGACATGTACAGGTCAAACGTTTGCACAATCACCTTGGCGCGCAGAACTTGTTCAGACACTTCCAGGTGCTGGGCGAGCTCCTTGTACCCGTTGTACTGTGCGATCGCCGACCGTTTCTTGTCCGTGTCCTCGCACTTCAAGTCTGTCCAGAGGCTTTCTCCTATCTTCTCAGCGTCAGCTTTCGCCGCCGGGGTGAGGTCGAACTGACCTGGCCACTGCGGACCTGGTCGTGGTGGAGAAGCGAACATCGCCGGTCGTGATGGAGGAGAGGCTCCCGGGACTTTGGAGCCCGTTGGCGTCGTTAAAGCAGGTGACCCTCCTCCTGCGCCGAGCGCCGGCGCTCCCGGGTAAAAGCCTCCTCCGCCCAGTTGGAACATTTGGGCGAACGGGCCTGCTGCTGTTACTGCCTGTTACCGGTGACGTACCAACCGCCCCCCCCCACACCAGTTACAAGTTCCGTGTCTTTCAATCTGGACCTCAAGCCAGAGTTCCCTCCTCCACAATAAACACAAACAACTTGAACGTAACAACTAGCTCCTACCTGCACGGCTGTCTTCAGGATCTCCCTCATCGCTGCAGCCTCCGAGGCGTGGTGATTGTTAATCTCCTTCAAGGTGTCCGCGTTCTTCTCTAGCATCCTCTGTTGGGCCAGTGCATTATTTTCGAGCATCTTCGCCTGGGCCTCGTGGGCCATTTTCGCAGTCTCGGCAGAGGTCCTTTGGAAAGACTCCTGTGCCTCCTTCAAAAGCGAGTCCCGAGAAGTAAGCGCCTTCGTGTTCTCCTCCAGCAAAGCCTGTTGCGCCTTCGTGTTCTCCTCCAGCAAGACCTGCTGCCCTGACCAGAATGAACCCAATGTTGTCTGGTGCTCCTTGGCACGAGTCTCCTCCCGTGTCTTCCCCTCGGCCATCTGCATCTGCAGGGCTTCAGCGTGCTTCGTCGTAAGGAGCTCCACTGTCTTACGGTTTTCGTCTCGCTCGGCAGACAGGGCCGAAGCCAGCTGTTTTTCCCCACGCAGACGTTCATCCTCCACCTTCTTCTGCATCTCTTCTCGAAGGCTCGCCAGTGTCTCATCCGCCTTCTTCTTCTCGGCCTCCACTGCTTCCTTGGCCTTCTTCAGCTCATTAAGGTCCCGCTCGCTTTCTTCACGTTTCCGCTTGTCACCGACGCTCTGCAGCCTCCCCGTCTCGTCGTTCACCGACACCGCGAGCAAGGCACGCCTCAACTCCCCCTCTTTCACGTTCTGCGGAGGTCCGTCCATGCGTAACAAAACATCGGTCAGTACGTACCAAGCTGTAACAAAAAAAACAGACGATTGTAACTCAAGCAAAACTCCGTACTCACCTGCTTAGCCACATGCATGGCAACTGCTTCCGGCGGAGGCTGCTTCTTCCCCCCTCGCCGTCCGACGTCGCCCATGTCTTCGTCGCTGCTGTCATCCTCTTCGGCAAGATCCATAGGTACACGCACTACCGGGGCTTTGCCCTTCCCGCCTGGGATAGGGGTCGTGGTCTTCTGGGTGGAAGGCGCCTTCGGGAAATCCTCATACACGGCGGTTTGGCCCTTGTTGCCTAAGATGATCTTCCCCACTACTCGCGCAGGGGCGTTTTTATTGAAAACGCTGCCCGCCAAGCACCACTTCCTAGCCTCAAACTTCCCACCAGCCTCTTTGCCCAGCTTCTCTGCTTCCTCGATCTTCTTCCAGAACATCCCCAGGACCTTATTGAACAACCTGTAGTGCTCGTTCTCCTTCTGAATTTCAGAAGGAGTTATCTGCCCCTCTTTCCTGTCTTCCACCAGGCGCGTGACGACGCCTGTCAGAGAGGCCTTCGCGCCACTCTTCTTTGTTATTCGCACGTGCGGGTAGTCGCCGGCATACTTCTCCTTTCGCTTCATCTCCAGCTTCCGCTCATACACAGCGGGGGCCTGGAACATCGTGCAAGTAACGTCGCCCTGCTTGGGGTGATTGCCGTTTATCGCCATGTAAGTGGCGTGCCACTGGCCAACCCATGTCAGGCAAACGAACCTGTGCGTGGGCACCAACAACCTCCTTATTCATATATCTTGACTATGTACTACAAACGAATGTGTTACAAATGAAGTTGGGTCAGTGACAGGTTCATGGTCAGGCAAACGAACCTGTGGACACCTGCAAACTCCTTGTGCATGGTGGTGGTCACCCTCATCCCTTGCACCACTTCAAACCGGAACTCCAGGTTCCGCTCGCACTTCAGAGAAGCCTTGAAGGCTGGGATGATCGACTTTCCCTCCAGTATGCCGCTCTTGTTCAGTATCTTGTTTACCTGCTGATCAGGAACAAACTTCTGATAACTGACAATCACCCCGCTGTTCCCCATTTCCTCGGAAAGACGCGCGTCGAGGTATTTCGGGCTGGTCTTCGTCTCGGCTGCTATCGAGGTTTGAAGCTTATCTATAGGACCATGGCCTGCTGGCAGTGCAATCCTCGTAATACCCTCCACCTCCTGGAACTTTTCGATACAAAAAAATAGTGCCTCTTGAACAGTACCCAAAACTTCGCATTCGTGTCGGGGATGCAATATAAGGATGGCGTCCGCGTAAGGACAGTCCTTTGGCATCTCGTACAACATGGTCTTCACCGTCGAAACGAACGCCAACTCGGGTTGCAGCCTTTTGTTCTTCAGCTTGAAGGACAGAAGAAACCCCCATCGTTGCGGCTCCGGCTCCTTATCGCTTTTGGGCTCCCAGGTCGAAGGGTCGGTGGCGTCCGTGCAGGCTGCAGAACCTTTAAGCACTTCTATCATCTCCGGGGTATGAGTCTGGTTAAAATCAAATGGCTCGCTGATTTCACAGCCACTGTTCTGCAACATCAGGACCAGGTCAGCGTAGGTGTATGCCGCCTGCAACGTCCAATTTTCAATCACCTGCATGCGCTGGTCAGGCACCGCACCCCTCGTCTCGTGTTCTTCGCTGGCAAGGGGGTTGTCTTGAAGTACCATTTGTGCCAGCGCTACGGGATCCCACCCTTGATCGGTCTCCTCGTCCAACCCAGTCAACATGAAGCCCGGGAGGTCCACGACATCTGGTACCTGATTCAACAACGTAGGACCACTGCCTTCGCCAGAGGACACCGCCGTCTCCCCCAAGTCCCCCTGGTCCAAGGCTGCAGACGCTGTCTTAGCGAAATCCGAGACGTCAATGGGTGCAAGGCTGTCGCGACGCTGGGATCCCAATTCAGCGACTGTTCGGAGATCGTCAACGGCTGTAGTTTCGCTTGCATGTGCGCTGCCCTGTCCGCTGTTGTCACCGCCGTCCTGCAGAAGCTCGTACTTCTTCTGCAGCAGCTTTATCCGATAAAGGCTCCTACCGTGCGGATCCCAATTATGCCCTGTTGCTGATTGGATAAATGTTGGTGCAGCTGGTGTTTCTGGTTTCCCCGAGCCATACGGTAACCCATCGTGCACAGTGTCGATCTCCTCGTTCGTCATGAGCGCCACTTCTCTGAAGGCCGACCCGGCAGGCAACTGTTGCCCCATATATACCGCAAACTCCTCGTCCTCGTAAGTCATTTCGTCGAAATACCTGTCAAGTTCCTGCCGTTCAGACTCATCCAACTTTCGACTGTGGGCATCCTGAAGCAGGCTCAACATCCCCTGCCCCAGATTGAAAGCCTCGCGACCTTCAGGCTGCACGATGTAGTGTACGTCGCTCTGCACGTCTAAAGCAACCTCCAGAAGACTGTGTGCTGACCCCGTAGAATCTAAATATCGGACCATGACCTTCTCGTTTTCCTCTATTGTGTGAGCAACAACACACAAAACATAGTTTGGGGCCTCCGTAATCTCGGCGGCGAGATTGAAAGCAACGAGTTCCCCACGGTCCGTATCGTTCCCCCGAAGCAAGCGAGGTGCTTCAGATGGTTCTTTCAGGATGCTGCAGAGGTGCGTGCGGACGAACGCAGCTCCCGGATCCGTACCTGAGGACACGCGATGTTCCATCAAGAACACGGAGGACGCGCCAAAGTGAAAAATAGGTTTTCGAACAGTACCTGGGGATGATGGTTGAGAGGAGACAGACACGGCTGCCCTATCCCTCATATCCTCCAGAAGATCCACGCAGGTCTGGTGGGCAAATCGTTCCCAGTCCGTTTTCGTTTTCGCCTTTTGGTCCTCGCTGTCTCCGGTCCAAGGTGCGCAAACTTTTTTTAAGCGATCGAACCGTCGCATTATGTCTATGTCCACCTTCCGACGCGACGCCTCTTCCGAGTGCAAGCTGAACAGGCAACCTTTCCGAAGACACCCAAACCCTTCTTCGTCTACTAACTTAAGGGATTCAACCTCAGCGAGCTCTTGTTTTGTCCCGATGGAAAGGCCCAAATCTTCTAGCGCAGCCTTATCAACACCCGCCTTCTCCTTCCCGACGCACCGCGCTATCACCGCCGAATCCGTCTTCAACTGCGTGCCGTCATTCTTAATCTGCTCGATATCTTCCAGAAGTTTATCATCATTATGAAACACCTCCTCCAAAAGACCTATTACAATTGACGGTAGAAAAGATGACATTGCGAAAAGTTTTGTATGCTGCACAACGGGCTCTGTTTAACCCTGCGAAACTCCCAGCCCAAGTCTTCGAAAACTTGGGCGGTCACTATCATCGCCCCGCCCAAGTTCTCGAGAACTTGGGCGGTGACGGTCATCGCCCCGCCCAAGTTCTCGAAAACTTGGGCGGTCACGGTCATCGCCCCGCCCAAGTTCTCGAAAACTTGGGCGGTCACTGTCACCGCCCCGCCCAAGTTCTCGAAAACTTGGGCGGTCACTGTCATCGCCCCGCCCAAGTTCTCGAAAACTTGGGCGGTCACTGTCATCGCCCCGCCCTAGTTCTCGAAAACTTG
>LGRX02006326.1:0-53124 GCA_001247695.2 Cymbomonas tetramitiformis
AGCCATGGCAGCGCCTTGACTGTGGCAGCGCCTTGACTGTGTGCGCGTGTGACAGAAGCCATGGCAGCGCCTTGACTGTGGGGCTAATGTGTGCGTGTGATAGGTGCAATGTGCGAAGCGGGGGATCAAGGAAACGGGTCTGTGGCAGTGCAGCGGCTCATCAGCTCGGGAGCGGATCCCAACGCGGTGAGCTGCCTTCTATTCGTCCAGGCCTACAGTAATGTTGGCATGGTCAGGGATGCTTATGTATGAGCAGAAGACCTAATTTCATTGATGATAAAGGCATGATCCTTTTATATCAGCGCAGGTCATTCCCAAGAAAAGTTCTATAACAACGGGAGGTCCCTCGCTCTGCGCCTTAACGAATTTTCAGCCCCGTGCAGGAACCTGTTCATATTTTGTACGGGCGCTCAGCGAAAATATACACCTTTCATTTGGTGATGAAATTCCCAGCAAGCTGAGGGAGAAACATCGGACCGACCGTCTTAAGCTCCAAGTACTTCAGTGAATAATAGTCAGTGAGAGAATAATAATCAGCAAAGTGAACATTTATTAGTGGGGGGCAAGTGATATGTTCTTTCACAGTTCTGTATTTTTATTTTCTGTTCCGATGATCCCATTACACGTCAGCATGTCACCAATATACTTCTGGCTAAGGGTGCAGATGTGTCAGCTGCTGATCAGGTGAGGGAGGGAGCGCTGTGTGAGAGGGCAATGATAGGAGATGGAACCGAGCGTAAGGTGATGCGAGATCTCAGCTGCGAGGGCAAGTTGCGGCACATTGCTGATGGTGCAGACATTGACGCGTGTGAAGGTGCGAAGTTGAGGTGAGGGTCGGGGGCTGGGATGGGGGAGGGATGTGCAGGCTTTGCATATGGCGGCTACCGGAGGACATAAGGATGTGGTGGAATTGCTTCTGGCTAAGGGTGCAGATGTGACAGCTACTGATCAGGTGAAGGAGGGAGCGCTATGTGAGAGGGCAATGATAGGAGATGGAACCGAGCGTAAGGTGATGCGAGATCTCGGCTGCCAGGGCAAGTCGCGGTACATGGCTAATGGTGCAGACATTGATGCGTGCGAAGGTGCGAAGTTGAGACGATGGTGGGGGTGGGCGATGGGGGATGGATGTGCAGGACGGAAACACTGCTTTGCATATGGCGGCTGACGGAGGACACACGGATGTTGCGGCAGCTGCTAATCAGGTGAGGGAGGGAGCGCTGTGTGAGAGGGCAATGATAGGAGATGGAACCGAGCGTAAGGTGATGCGAGATCTCAGCTGCGAGGGCAAGTTGCGGCACATTGCTGATGGTGCAGACATTGACGCGTGTGAAGGTGCGAAGTTGAGGTGAGGGTCGGGGGCTGGGATGGGGGAGGGATGTGCAGGCTTTGCATATGGCGGCTACCGGAGGAGGACATAAGGATGTGGTGGAATTGCTTCTGGCTAAGGGCGCAGATGTGTCAGCTGCTAATGAGGTGAGGAAGCAAGCGCTACACTTGAGGGCAAAAATATGATATGGAACAGAGCGTAACGTGATGTGAGATCTAAGCTTCCAGGGCAAGTCACGGCATATGCCTGGTGTACAGACACCGATGCGTGTGAAGGTGCGAAGCTGAGATGAGGGGGAGGGCTGGGATGGGGGATGGATGTGCAGTTCGGAAACACTGCTTTGCATCATGCGGCTGGGGGAGGACACACGGGCATGGTGGAAGTGCTTCTGGCTAAGGGCGCAGATGTGGCAGTTGGTAATCTGGTGAGAAAGCAAGCGCTGCGCTTGAGGGCAATAATACAATATGGAACAGAGCGAACGGTGATGTGAGATCTCGGCTGCTAGGGCAAGTCATGGCATATGCCTAGTGTGCAGACATCGATGCGTGTGTCGGTGCAAAGCTGAGATGGGTTAGGGGCTGGGAGGGGGGTGGATGTGCAGGGAGGACTCAATGCCTTACATTTTGCGGCTGCGGGAGGACACAAGGATGTGACCGAAATGCTTCTGGCTAAGGTCACCAATGTGTCGCTTACCGATCAGGTGAGGTGGAGAGCACTGCGCTCGAAGGCAGCAATACGATATGGAACAGAGCGTGCGTGACTTCTCGGCTGCCAGGGCAAGTCCTAGCATATGGCTGCTGGTGCACACATTGGTGCTTGTGTGTGTGTGGCTGATCGCTGTGAACGGGGACGGCCGCCGGGTGGAAGTGGGTTTTGGGAGGCGGTTATCCCTGTGGTGCCATTCTGGCGGGCACTGCCTCTTGGAGAGCTCGGTAGATTCGTCTGTCGTGCTGCGAGGAGAGGCAGAAGGTGGTGATGTACACCTTCTGTGTTTTCCCTTGAATTTTGTGGGGAGCACTTAGGTGCCCGCATGTTTCCTTTTTTTGACATGGGGTGTCCATGCTGTGTGGTGTGACTGCATTCATGACATAACCATGGACCAACAGGTCCCATCCATCGACCGGGAGCCACTGGGGGGCATGCCAGCAGGGTCCGCTTACTCCGTAACCCAGAGACCAACAGTTGTTTGGCGACGATCGGTCACATCGTATCATCTTTCCATGCTGCTTTGCATTTGGGTTGGGAATATGTATGCGTTTGTGGTATCTTGTCACGGCCCCGCCCTGCTCTTGATTTGCTTTTCACATCCACTGGGATGATGATGGGCTGGCTTTTGTTGGCCGATCTCATGCCGTTCAGTGTGGCTGATCCTTGGACCGACTCCTATGGCACCCCATAGCCACAGAAGACCAGCTGCACGATGTACCCTCACCGGGGATCAAAGGATTCAGCACACACTTCGGGACACTCATCCGGATTCTCCGGAGGTCACTAGTGAAGAATGGTACCCCCTAAGCCCTGCCGAGCCACCCGAGCCCCTCTGCATCTGCACCGCCAGCGCGCCGCTGCCGTGTCTCTGAAGCCGGCCCATCCCCGCCCTCCGAGCTGCACGAGCCATCCCTCCACCCCCAAGCCTACGCTCAGGACCACCCCTGCTCCCCAAGCCTCACTAGACCACCTGAGCCCTGCAACTGCCCTGTTGGCGCACTACTGCTGTGTCTCTGAAGCCGGCTCACCTCCGCCCCTCGAGCCATCCCTTCACCACCAAGCCCACATTCGGGACCACGCCGCCGCCCTCCACCCGCTCTAGAACCCGGTCTCATGAGAGCTTGCCCACCCACGCCACGGCCGGAATCCCTAAGGCCTGTCCTAAGAGGCTGAGAATGAAAAACTGTGTCGCCCCCATCCGAACCTGCGCACTCATCACCAACTTGCGCCTGCAACCCTCTACCCCCAGCGCCAACTCCATGTACCTGAAGCCCTTGCACTGAATGCCGTGCGAGGAAGCTGCGAACTTGAGCAATGCGCTCCGCACTGGCGCCACAACTGTGGTGCTGCACGGTCCCTACTTGGGGTCCCATCCCCTCCGTTGCCTGTGTGTCCCAAGCCCTCCCGGTGGCCGATAGTTCACCAACCAGGCGTTGCCTTCCCGACAGCTGCTCACTGTTAGTTCCGGCACGGCCAGCAACCTCGCCCCGTGGGCAGGGAAGCTGACGAGACGCCGTATGCTGCCGTGCAACCTGTTGTAAGTGGTCATCTCTGCCGGGATGGGCCCCCGGGCTCTGAGGGGCCCGGCATGTGTCAACCCCACCCGCTGGCCTCCCCACATCTCCCCCGTCACCCTCACCAGTCCCCCCATGCTAACAGCCCCTCCAGAAGGCCGGTCACCTGCCTGCTCGCCCCCATCAAGGTGGCCACCCCTCCCTCAGCCAAGGCCATTGCTTGCTCCGGCCAGGCCCCGCTCTGCTCCTGAGTCAAGACCCCACCCTCCAGGCCCGGCAATGAGAGGTCATCCCACTCCGCCAAGATATCCTCGAATGCTTGACGCCGCCTGGCTGGGCCCGCTTGTGCCCGCATGCACCCCCCGACCGAGCCTCGGCGGTGCCCTCTCCTTGACCCCCCCGCCATGCGCAGATGCTCCGCCTCCCGCCGCACATCCTCCATGCTCTCCAAAAGCCTCGATGCCATCCTGCCTGCCTCGCCAGCCTCACCGGAAGCCTGCCCAGACCGCGCGTGCTGCGTCCCCCAGATCCTTGTGTCCCGCCACCAAGTCCATCATCCTGCTCGATCGCGTCCTCCCACGCCCTGTCCATCAGCGCCAGCCTCTCCACCCCCTCCCGTCGGGGGACTAGGGTTTTAGGGTTTAGGTTTAGGATTTTTAAAAACCCTAATCCCTAAACCCTTCCCCCCATTCAGGCCCGGGTCCATGCCTCCTCCAACACATCCTCCATTAGCCCAGCGCCACCCACTTCCGGCCAGGCACCGCCCAACAGCTCGTCTGATGATCATCCCTGCGACCCCTGGTGAGAGCGCAAAAGAAAGCAACCGAGTCCACTTCTCCTTCCACCCCACGGCCCCGCCATGTGCCGCCTCTTCGTCCTCGTTCTCGTCCGCATCACCATCAACCTGCTCTCCTCTGTCCGCATTCTCCTCCATGTACCGCCGCTCCCTGAAGCGCCGCTGCGTCTTCCGAAGGAACCCATACGCCGCAGGCCCCAGCCCACCGTACACCTCCACTCCAAAGGGTATAAAGTGATGCGGGCGGACATCCCCGTACGTCGCCACCTTGCTCTCCTCAACCTTCTTTTGCCGCCGCCCCGGGGGCCATCATGGCCGCTCCCAGGTGTGTGTCTGACATCGGCCGTGTGTGTGTGCTTATCCTTGCGACTCCTGTGGCACCCCGTAGCCACAGAAGACTGCACTATGTACCCACGCCGGGGATCAAAGGATTCAGCACACACTTCGGGACACTTATCCGGATGTGTGTGTATGCTTATCCTTGCGACTCCTTTGGCACCCCGAAGCCACAGGAGACTGCATGTGTGTGTGTGTGTGTTTGTGCGTGCGAAGGTGCGAAGTTGAGATGAGCGTTCGGACTGGGTTGGGGGATGAATGTGCAGGGAGGAAACACTTACTTGCATCAGGCGGTTCGCGGAGGGCACAAGGACGTGGTGGAGTTGCTTCTTGCTAAGGGCGCAGATGTGTCGTTTGCCAATCTGGTGAGGAGGACAGTGCTATGATAGATGGCAAACATAGGATATGGAACAGAGCGTACGGTGATCCAATCACTGTCGTCAGATACTGTTTCTTGATTTATACAACTCTTTGGGTCACAGTCCACTGAAAATAGCCGTTCACCATTCGTGTCACTCACCGGTCGCGTCTCGTTACAGACTAGCGAGGACAGTTTTATTAATTAATTGGAGATCCTCGTTTTCGATCAGTGACATGAGCCGATTTGATTTAGGTCATTCCCGCTATACTGATTGTACTTTTCAATCAGTCGTTTTTGTCGATGCCTTCACGAGTATTGTCACCAGGGCGAGCCACAACATTTGTCTGACGGTGGCAGCATACATGCGTACGAAGGCACGAGGGGTGAACTGATTGGGTAGGCCTGGTTGTCGTGGACTGATGTGCAGACCGGAAAAACACCCCTGCAAACTGCGGCTTCCGGGGAGGTGGCGGAGATGCTCCGTGATGCAATGAATGAGCTGCACCAGCGGCAACTGCAGGCAGCAGACGCTGCAGCTGCGGCGCTGCTGGCAGAGGTGGAGGCTGAGGCTCATGTCAAACAAAATCACAGGAGCCGAAAGGGAAAGGCAAAGGTGAAGCGGAAAAAGACTGCGTCACATCCATCCACGGGGACGCCTGCCGCACCACAAGGTGGTGGTGGTCCCGCTGACACACCTCGCAGTACCGCGGATTTACCTTCAACCTCGAACGCGGGGACTCCTTCAGAAGCATGTGGGGAGGCGAGCGCCGCGCCCCGTGAGGAGACGCAACCGCAGGCCATCAACGAGGTGCTGACAGAGAGGGCGGTGGCCACGGAAGGTGCGGAGGTGGGGGAGGAGAGCTTGGAGGAAAGAGCAACCTGTGAGGGTATGGAGGCGGCGGCAGCTCCGAGGGCGGAGTGGAATGTCGGAGCAGGAAACGCGGCACGGAGCAAGCAGGAGAAGGAGCGGGAGCGGAAGGCGCGGCAGAAGGACCGCAAGGCGGCGGCTACAACGCGGGCGCTCGAGGAGGTGTTGGAGGAAGTGGAGAGGCAGGGGACTGGCAGTGGTGGCTTGGAGGCGCTGACCCAGGCGATGAAAGAAGCCGAGCGTTTCACCCGTGACAACCCCGATCTGCTGCAGCTCATGGGCCGGGCGCGTGCCACCGCAAAGGCCGCCTCGCTTGAGCATCTGGAGGAGGACATGACCAGAATGGCAATGGCCAATCGATTTCTGAGCGGCCACGGTGGTGGTGGCGCGCAACCACCGTGTGGAGTCGGTGAGTCATGCTCTTCAATGGCGTCTAGCAGTGCGCAAGGGGAGGCAATAGAAGAATCCATGCTATGTGTGATTTGCACAGAAGCAAAGAAATGTGTGGTGGTACTTCCCTGTCGTCACACGAGCATGTGCATTAAATGCACTGAGCAGTTGTGCGCAGCTTCCGGTGACGCGAAGTGCCCCATGTGTCGTGCTCTGATTACCGACCACATGCACATTTACCTATAAGAAATGCGTTGATAAATGGATGGCA
The DNA here is from genome assembly GCA_001247695.2 of Cymbomonas tetramitiformis. Classification (NCBI taxonomy): domain Eukaryota; kingdom Viridiplantae; phylum Chlorophyta; class Pyramimonadophyceae; order Pyramimonadales; family Pyramimonadaceae; genus Cymbomonas; species Cymbomonas tetramitiformis. The sequence goes on from LGRX02006326.1 coordinate 6,572, forward strand.
TCGGTTGTGCTGGCATGCTGGATGCATATCCCCGATGATATCTTCAATGTATATTGAGATGTTTAGCTACTGTTATCGATGAAACGTTCGCAACATCAATCGCATACGACTATCTGATGGCATACACCTGAAAGTAGCGGATAACGGCGATATGACAGAATCCCTAATACCAAACAAATAAGCTCTGCATATTTTCATAGTTACGCCTGAAATAATCATGGGGCGCCCTACCTCGTCAAGCAATATCGTGATCCCGCGTCCCACGCAAAGCCCCTAAGTTCCTTTGCAACCGGGAGCCCGTGTGCGTGCGAAGGTGGCACCGCGGGGCACTCTCGCCCTCGCACGCGCGGAGGTGGTACCGCGGGGCACTCCGGTCCTGAAAGGCGGGTCTAGGCTGATTGATCCCCCGAAGACCGGAACATTAGTCAGGTCCATAGGGGGAGGGGATCCGAACCCCACGACCCGAAAGGCGAGTCTAGGGGAGGGTCCCAACCCCCCTAGATCCGAAAGGTGGGTCTATGTTGCTAAGGCTAATGTTAGTTAGAACAACCCCCCGTGCGCGCGAAGGAGGCACCGTGGGGCACTCCGGTGCTGAAAGGCGGGTCTAGGGCGATTAATCCCCGAAGACCTGAACATTAGTCGGGACCATAGGGGGGGTCCGACCCTCCCCCCCAGGGTTCAAGTCTCGGGGAGGGGTCTGACTCCCTTACGACCTGAAAATCATGCCCGACAAAATAAGGAAAGTTCCAAACACTTGGAACGAACCATTCCAATCGCCCGGAACCGTAGTGAAATTTTATCACAAACTTTCATGCCTTTGGAATGGCCCTGGAATTTCAAAGTGATGCTTTTGGGATTTCTCGGTTTGGTCCCATGGAGTTCCAAGCCGGTGTTCCAAAGGCTTGGACCAATTTCGTTTGTCCTATGGGATTCCAAGCCGTCGGAAAGGTGTTGTGCGATATCGCATGAGTGAAGTCGGAGGTCCAGCAGGGGTCCAGGCCGTTGGACGTCGTATTCCACTAGTTCCAAGCCGTTGGAACATTTCAGTCTGAAGTCTTGAGAGTATTCAGAGTCTAAACCCGGAGGTCCAAAGGCTTGGAACTTACACAGTTTCCTTCCAAGGGTTTGGAACCCGCTCCATTTCCAGTCCCTACGCAGTATGCACTCAAGCTCGAAGGTGCCAAGCTCTTGGAACCCCCAAATGCGAGGTCCGAAGTCTCAAACCGGGGGTCCAATGGGCTTGGAGCCCTCCCCATCTTATTCAGGCCCTGCGCAGCAGGGACGCCAGTTCCAAGCCTTTGGAACCATCCAGAAGTTTCTCACAGTCTTAGTCTCTCCCATCATGACCGTGGGCTTAAAGGTTCCAAGACTATGGGCCCCCTGGAATCCAAGCCTTGTCGGCTCGGAGCCCGTAGAGCTCGTGGAGTCCAAGCCCATGGAGTGCACGAGCCTTGTCCAGACGGGGTCCGAGCCGTCGGAACCGCGTGTCCGGCGGGTGTCCAATACGTGGGAACCATCCCTAGAATTGTCGTGAAATAGTCTTAGCCTCTACCCATCACGACCGTGTGTTCAACAGGTTCCAAGCCTCTGGACCCCCTGGAGTCCAAGCCTTGTCGGCTCGAAGCCCGTAGAGCCCCTGGAGTCCAAGCCCCTGGGGTCCAAGCTACGTCCGGGCGGAGTCCGAGCCGTTGGAACTTTGGTTCAGACGATATCCGAGCCGTTGGAACCGCGTGCCCAGCAGGTATCCAATACGTGGGACCATTCCCTAGAATTACCGTTGAATAGATAGTCACGCTTTTGGAAACTTAGTTCAGACGAGTTCCATGCGTTGGAAGCCGCGTTGGAACAACGTTCCAAGCCTCCGGAACAACCATACATCTTCTTTTGAATTCAAGCAAGGTCACAGCCTTTTGGAATCTCTGTACGACACCGTATCTGCATTACACAAAATATATACACTGTACAATATTGTTGCGGGTGACTCAGCAACGTGCCAAGCAGAATAGAGCAATTAGAGAGCTACTACATCAAGGGTTGCAACAAATTTGATATCTAACTAATCTTCGTCATCGGAAGAGCTACAATCGCCAACGTCTCCGACAAAATCGACGTGGCGGTCTAGCACGAGGGCGAGCACGTCTGTCAGGGATCCGGCTGCACTCAGGCAAGTCGACCTTCGGGGCAGTCACCGTGGACTTCCTGGGCTACCGCATCGGTCACAACACCATCGGCGCACAGGACATCAAGTGCAAGGCCATTCAAGAGCTACCCAGGCCCGAGGACAAGACTGGAGTACGCTCCATTCTCGGACTCATGGATTACTATAAGGGGTTGGTGGGAGAGCCCATGGGACCCAACTATTCAGAGATGGCTCGACCACTGAACGACCTGCTCAGAAAGGAAGTGGTGGACGTCAAGGAGGCTTGGGGGAAGGACCAGGACCAAGCGTTCCAGAAGCTCAAGGATGCTCTCTGCTCAGGGAGGTGTCTGAAGCCCATCGACTATGACAAGCCCATCTTCCTCTACATGGACTGGAGCATCCATGGCATTGGCGCAGTGCTGGGCCAAAAGGATGAACAGGGAGTGGAGCACATCTGCGTGGTGATCAGCTGCTCATTATCAAAGACGGAGAGACAGTATGCGAGCTTTCAGGGTGAGATGCTGGCGGTGGTGTGGGCGATCCGCACTCTGCGCCAGTACCTGCATGGAGTGCACTTCACGCTAGTCACTGACCATTCGCCACTCACATCTCGCATGGAGAAGGCTGACCTGCAAAGTCAGCACCTGCGCTGGGCCATCAGTCTGCAAGAGTTCGAGGTCACGGTCTGACAGTGCCGACCGGGGCCAAAGAACGAGAACGCTGGCGTGCCTAGCTTCAAGGTACCCGCTGCCCAGCACAGCCGACGAGACTGGTGCCCGCCTGGACCGAGAAGGTGACTGTGCGCGAGAAGCAGGGTACGCTAAGAGAAGTACGCGTGGTTTCGCCGACACCATCTGCCTGGAGGTGACCAGAGAACCGCCGTTTGGCCCAGAAGCGAACCCAGAGGCCCAGGTGGCCAACCACTGCGAGAGAGTGGTCAGGGAACAGCTAGGGACCAGTGAGGTCCGCCGACTGTTCGACATTCACTACCAGGAGGAGTTGGAGTGCAGCAGGGGTGTCATTTTTGACACTGACCACCCAGAGTTGCTCAGGTGCTCTGACAGATTGACGCGAGCCGCTTGGGATGCCCTCAGCCAGGTGCAGCCGGTCAGAGGTATGCATTCAGGAGGCTCCCCCGCGGTTTACAGCGATGACACCATGGAGGCTGGCAAGCTGAAAGTGCCCAGGAAGATCGACACGAGGATGGTCAACAAGAGCTTCTTTCGAGAAGCTAGAGAAGAAGGCGTGGTTTGCTACGAGCCCTGTGGAGGTCTGTGTGCTGGGTTTGAGATGCTCTTGCGCTGCGGCGTCAAGGTCAACAAGTACCTCTACCAGGACATCCGTCAGCGGCCAGCCAGGCGGTAGCGAGGACAAGGTGCCTGGCACTCAGTCGCCGACACCCTGACCTGTTCCCGACAGCGGCCATCCACCTGGAACAGCTGCCTAGCAACCTCGAGGACACCAGCCTCGATGACCTCGTTCACGCAGGAGCGCTGAGTGGAAACAGGTGGATTATGGTTTGTGGCTACCCATGTCAAGACCTATCACCGGCGGGCAAACTAGCAGGGCTGGAGGGCAAGCACAGCAGGTTGTTCTACCAGGCAGTGTGAATCCTCTCGACGCTGCAACAGCTGCAGCCTCGGCGACCGCCAGCGTAACTATGTGTTGGAGAACGTCTCCCCACTGTCGCACCGAGAGAACACGAAGATCAGGAAGGAGGTGTTCCCCACGCATCAACAGTGTGGTGGCTCTCTCAGCCAGTATCCTTTGACGCAGCGCGCGCAGGATCATATGCACACCGCCTACGAGCATATTGGAACAACCTGAGGTGTTCCAGAATCACCAGTTCAACCTGGTAATGGAGATGGTGAACAGACCACCAGACAGATACGTGAGTGACATCCTACAGCGAGGCTGGAAGCCGCGCAAGGTAGTGACTGGGGACAGGAAGCCACATCACATTGCCAACGTGGTGGGAGAGCCCATGCGAGTACTGCCAACCATCCTGGCGACGCACCCTACGTTTCTGGACGCGTGCAATACATCGTATTGAACACATATTGCAGGCATATTGCACGCGTATTGACAATACATGTTCAATACAATACAAAATGTTACAATATGTGTGCAATATGCCTGCAAGCGCTCCAACATGTGTTCAACATAGTATTGCAGTGAGCCCTCATGTATTGGAGACATATTGAAGTTCTGATGCAGAGAGTTATTTCAATATGCCTTCAACATATGTGTAGTATAGGGTTGGAGACATGCACCATGCATGTCGCAAACACTATGAAGGCATGTTGCAGACATATTGCCCACATATTGTATACATATTGTAAGTCAACATTCAATATGTTGGATACACACTGCGGACCTACTGCATACGTATTGAACATGCAAATTCAATATGTTGTATATATATTGCGGACCTATTGAATATGTATTGAAACGGAACATTCAGTATGTTGGATACATACTGCGGACCTATTGCATACGTATTGAACATGCAAATTCAATATGTTGTATATATATTGCGGACCTATTGCATATGTATTGAAACGGAACATTCAGTATGTTGGATACATACTGCGGACCTATTGCATACGTATTGAACATGCAAATTCAATATGTTGTATATATATTGCGGACCTATTGCATATGTATTGAAACGGAACATTCAGTATGTTGGATACATACTGCGGACCTATTGCATACGTATTGAACATGCAAATTCAATATGTTGTATATATATTGCGGACCTATTGCATATGTATTGAAATAAAAGTTGCCTATGTTGGATATATACTGTAGATCTATAGCATACATATTGCACATTTGCAACATGCAGTGTGTTCACTATGTTTCCACTATGCGTATGCTATGCGAGATAAACAAAATAAGAATAGTAGGGAACACTCGAGCATCTTTACTACGATTAACATGTATCTAGCTAGGCAGAAAGGAATACGAATGGGACTATCAAATTTTATCATACCAACGAATACACAAAATAATGTTCTACTCGTGCACTTTCTATTTACAATACGCAAAATGATGTTCTACTCGTGCACTTTCTATTTACAAGATGCCAACCTAAAATCAATGTATTCATCTAGAACGCTTGACGGGATGCTTGAAGTTGACGTTGTACTCGAGGCGGTCGATTTTCTCCATCTCGCTTCGCTCCAAAACAACCGATCTAAAATGGAAAGTAAAGAGCCAACACTTAGTAAAAAAGCGGAAACGCACAAAAGAATATTCTATTGAAAACATAAAGGACTTATCAACCTAGAATGTTTGAAGGGATGCTTGAAGTTGACGTTGTACTCGAGGCGGTCGATTTCCTCCATTTCGCCCTCCTCGAAAACAGCCAATCTGAAAAGGAAAGTAAAGAGCCAACACTTAGTAAAAAGCGGAAAAGCACAAAATAAACCTTTATTGAAAACATAATTAACAACCGAGCAACCTCAAATAAATGCGAATATGAACGCGAGATGAAAACCTAATATGACTTCGCCACGCGAACGTTTTCAGCGGATCTGAAAAACGAAACCAACCAACTAACGTTTAGTAAAGAAGAAAGAAATTAGCAGTCGTCAACGAAAGAAACAAAGGAAAGTAAAAGGGGGATGTGGAGTGAGTTGGATTTGAACAAACTATTTCGAGTGCAAAGGACTCGCGGGAATTTCCCGTTCACTCCTAGTCAAAGTTTCACGCATGCCAAGTATGAGCGCGCGAAGCACACACAAAATAATACACACGCATAACCAAAACATGCACTGCAAACCAGTGCCATATTGCAACCTGTGAGAATTAAAAATATCACAGCACGCAACTCACTGGCGAGGCTGCTGCAACATTGCTGACGGCGAACTGTGAAGAGTGCAATAACGTGAGTTTGAACTTGACCGTTCAGAAAAATCGAAGTGCTCAAAAACTTTGCCGTTCAGAAGTCACATCGGATCGACTCGTCATGCGAGCACGATCGACGATGACGACGATGATGACGATGCGATGTCTCAGACTCTCAGTGACATTGCATCGGAGATAATCGACTCATCGAATTTTAATATTTGGTATGACTACGCTCAAATGTAATCAATCCATCGTAATGGTCTAGTGGTTGGCCGTCGCTCTCACAGCCTTGAGGTGATGGGTTCGAGTCCCAGTGAAGGGGTTTTCCGGTCCGTATTGGGGACCATTTCGGGGGGACTTCTTGAGCATTTTGGGGGTACTTCTTGAGTTACGATTTCGGCCGTTCGATTCACGAACGAGGGGTGCAGATTCTCCTAAAAATTAAAATTCCAAAATTGTTTCCCCGAAAATTGTTCAATCTGTTCAATACTACTGCAATACATGAGGGCTCACTGCAATACGTTACCGCTTGCAGGCGTATTGAAATGGCGTATTGGAGATGTATTGAAAAAGTGCCAGGTCAGCTTTGCGACGATCCGTCTGACCTGGCACTGGCAAAGCTGACATGGCATTTTTCAATACATCTCCAATACGCCATTTCAATACGCCTGCAATCGCTAACGTATTAGAATGAGCCCTCACGTATTGAAGTAGTATTGAACAGATTCTCCTCTAAAAAGTTTTTTAAATTTTTGTAAAGGTCAATATGCGTGCAACCGCGTGCAACCGCCTGCAGAGCTCAAGGCAGGGATCACTTCAATACGTGAGGGCTCACTTCAATACGTGAGGGCTCACTTCAATACGTGAGGGCTCAAGACCTTGAGCCCTGCCTTTAGCCCCCCCTTTCAGTATGCTGCGGAAGTGTTGAAGTGAGCCCTAAAAAAGTTGAAAAAACATGTTCTTCAATTCTGGTGAGACTTGTTATATGGACTCAGGAGCTATATTTTGCGACATAGCTTGTGTGCGTTTTTTTGTGGGGGGGTCCGAAAACCTACTTTTGGGTTATTACTTTACTTGAAAGTTCCTTCAGCACATCGTCAATATGTCCGCAGTATATGTCCAACATATTACAGCATAGTTGCAGTACATTTTCGAAGGGTGATGGGCGTGGTAAAGGGGACTTCGATGCAGTATGGTCCGAGGAGATCAAATTGTTCATGGTGAAAAGCGACCTCGCCATGAACGATCCCCTCAATCATCATCACCAAGTGATGCGGAGCGACATCGAACCGGCTTGCCTTCGGCTAGAGCCGCCGCCCTCGTCCAAGGGAAGGCGGCCCCCCCCGTACAACAATCTTCGTTAGCCAAGCGCGCGATGAGAAATCCCGCGCAAGGCGGGTGCTTAGCCGATCGAGAGCCGATCAAACCTTCCAATGCTCAGGAGGGTACATCGCTCAAACCCCCTCCCAATATCAAGCTCATATTCCCGGAAGGTTGGAGTACCGCGGAAGGCTTCCGCGACCCGGAGTATGAAACGATTACGAAGAAGGAACGCCTTTTGGCGTGGATTGCGCCTCCACATCTTCCAATATCTACGAGGGAACTGGAGTTGTCCGCGAGGTAGCACCCTTTCTCTTTCTTCTCGACGTTGAGGTTGTGTCTTTCTTGCTTCACAGGACTCTTTGCTACATGTATGCAACATGGTTACCATATGTTGCATACATATTGAGAGCATATTGTAGGGATCCGGGAACACATTGCAAATCGATCCGCACTATGTGGAAGTGGACACGGTATGGCATCATAAGTGGCTGCCAACGCGACTGCTCCCGCACGATTTCTCCAGATTGGCGCACGATTCATCTCCAGACAATACCGCGTGGCCGGCTTGGTTACCACCTTCCGACATCTTGGTGCTAGAACCGGCAACGGTAACCTTTAAGGGGAAATCGTTTCGACTTGTTCCACCGGTGCCTACTTGCTTGCAACGGATTGTCGAAAGGATTCGTGGCATGCAAGAGGCAAGGTAAGGGACTCTCGTGGGGCATGATTTCCCTCGTCCCACCATTCCTCACGTGGCTCGCTGCAATAGTGCTGCAGCACGCGATCGTGATGGTTGCAGCATGTTGATGGGATGTTGATGGCTACTGCCCCGCAGTCCTTGTGGTAGGACCAAATCGACGATTTGGTCCTACCACGAGGACCATTGTTCCGATAATTTAATTGGCCATCTCCCGTGATTTGTGGTGTCTAACCAATGAAGGGTGGTATATATAGGTCCTATATTAATTTATTTGAACGCTGGTTTGGCCTATATCCATCCCATATATCCATGACGAACGCATTTCAAACCTCTACACTCAAAATTTTCAAAACGGATTTTTTCGAACATTCAAAATGTGGCAAATTAGTGACTCATCTTCAATTAAAAAATTTTACCAATCATGTATCAACACTACACCTGCGCGGATACCATCAAATTGAACCTATACATATGTCCCAATCATATTTGGGCGGTAGGCCCGGTTGGAATGCATATATTGGCTCGTTGGCTCGTTGGCTTCCCCTCTAATATATTGGCTCGTGGGTTTCCCCCTAAAACAGTGGTCACGCGAGCTGACCAGCCAGCCATCATAATTGCTTGCTAGAGGGCATATATCGCAAGGTTGGTGTGTGCGGCACATTAAATCTTCGAGTATATATGTATTGCGAATTTCTGAAAGTCCAATATCGTCCAAATATCTTGTTTTTCGACTGGCGTGTACATTTTAGAATGGATGAATGCCAATTTCTAAAGTCCGAAATTCACTAAATTCGGAATTTGCATCGTGTTGAACATGCGCCATGCTGAAATAGAGCGGAAATGATGACGAGGGTGCGAAGTAACCAATTCAGTTATCTTATTTGGTCATAAACTCAAGATGTATAACCATGAGCATCACCGTGAGCCCCGCATGTGACTCCTAATACTCAAAATAACGGTGGTCCTTGTGGTAGGACCACCATTTTCTTCAAGCTTTTGGTGAAATTACACCCCTAAAGCGTGTCGTTCAACCACACACCTAAAGTCTCATGGGGGCCGCCGCTATAAGAAATAAAATTCATTTAACTCATAAATATCATGTGCAAATGTTACCTGTGCCTCAAATAGTCGCTTTAGTGATCGAAACCGCAATTGCCCATTGGTCCTTGTGGTAGGACCATGAATTTGGGTAGTAGCCATTGAAAACATGTTGGGACGATGTTGTGCAGAGATGCGGGCGAGGCGCCCCCCGAGGCGCACGAGGCCCAAAGCAAGGAGACCCCCCCGCCGCACAATGCTGAGGCACCCACGAGCCCTCCACTAGCCGGCGGGAGTGCAAGGTAAGGGACTCTCGTGGGGCATGATTTCCCTCCCACCATTCATCACGCTACAACGCTGCTTGGGCTGGAATTCAACGAGGCCGCGCGCAACTTTGCCGAGGAGGAGGCCTGCACCCAGAATAGGGGCAAACGGAGTGGGTGTAGAATTCGAAAGGTGAATTTTGTATTTGTGCAACATTTCTGTAATTGTGTTCAATATGTCATACATGTATTGACGGTATACAGCAACACGGACAGGGGAACCGCATGAGGTGTACAAAATGACAAACGGTTGATGGGGGATCCCACCGCGTCCGAAGGCTTCGACCACCTTACGTTCTCGGGAAACAGCACTCGCCTTCTTGAAGGAGTTGCGGGGAGTCACCCGGTGGGGCGATGGGCATAAGCATTTGTTGCGCACCTCAACCGCCTCCAACGGCGCAAAATACGCAAAGCACCTCAAGGCGCATGAGGCTTTGAAGGCTTTCGAGTCCAAGTTGTTGGCGGTATTGTCCTCTTGGCCTCGCGATGATGGTGAAGTCGACAATGCGCTGCAGGACATTGTGTCCAAACTGACTATCACCATACGGGAATGCACTGCGCATTCCATAGAACCTCGGGTACGTATTCAATGTTGGTGTGATATGAGTTCCACATGTCACAGGTATGTTGAATATATGTTACAAATGTATTGATTCGTACGTGCAGGATATGGAGTATTTGAGAGAGCAGACCAGACTTTTCTTTGAGGACTTGGAAGCGAATGGTCCTCCACAGTGGCGTGCAATCAACACCCATAAAATCTGGCACTGTGCCGATCTGCTCCTGCGATTCGGACCTGTGCGTGAATGGTGGATGTATGCCTTCAAGTCCATGAATGGTAAGCTAGCTAGGTGGGTGAAGAACAATGCCATCCCCGTGGCAAGCATCATGAACGGCTATCTAAGGTTGAAAACCTTGCGCTCCCTACGAGGCATACTGACCATGCTTTTGAACCGAGAAAGAGCTACTGCCGGCCGTGTCCCGCGGGCTTTGATGGCGGGCCCCGCTCCCGGCATCGTGGTCACTACCTTCGGGGAGAAAGGCAAGCCATTGGAGCTAACGTCCTTGGAGATTGACCAACTCACCCGCTGGATGCGAGCGAGTATTCCCGCTTACCGAAAGCTTTTTCAACAACATGCTGAGTACGACATGTTCCGGCGGAGGTGCAACCTGCAAGCTCGCACGCATGTACTATCTGTAGTATACCTGCAACATATTGTCAACTTGTTTCTGTATGTTTATCATATATTGTAAGTATACTAAGAATATGTTGTCATCACAGGGAGAATGCCGCGCTCTCTAAACATGCAAATAGGTACCGACAAGAGGTGGGTGGCGTGCCCGCGATCGCGTTCGGTCCATTGGAGGACCCTGAAGGATGGCTTGGTCGTCAATACACGGCTTACGAGAAGTCGCTCATGATGGGTCCCGAACCCATGTGTTCCAAGTACAACAAGATGAACATCGGCGGTGTCTTCTATCGCACTAGAGACGGGGACAAAGGGAAAGTGACAACCCAGTGTTTCGTTCGCGCATCCTTCCCCAAGGATGATGCCGATGCCGATGACGAGTGGGAGGACACGTACGACCTCAACCACCAGTTTGCATGCTTCTTTGCCTTTTCGTATATCTCTGCAACATACATGCAATACGTCCCCAACATACTAAGGATATGTTGTACGTATATTACAAAAACATTGAACATTTTGTGCGCAGGTATGGTATCATCAACGCCATTCTGCGGGTTACCATTGGCGGTGTGCTCTACACTTTTTTAAAGTGTGATTGGCTACCCGTGCCCACGGAAGCTCAGATCGCAAGCTTCAAGGTGAAGAACTCCATCCTCGGCGTGGACAAGGTGTCCAAGGCTTACTACACCTTCAACCCATGGGACACCTCCAAGTACACTATGGACAACCGAGAGCCCTACCTACTGGCCAATCAAGTCCAAGCGCAAGTAGTGATAGTCAAACACCCCTGCATGGATTCAGCGGTGATACTTGATACGAGCGACCGCAATATGGAGAAACTTGCACTCGTTGATAGACCCGTAGGTAGTGATGGTCACTTTGGCACATGCGGGAAGTGTAGAGTCGGTGGCGAGCTCCTCCTGTGTGAGAGGGCAGGCTGCAAAGAGGCTATGCACGTGCGATGCGCAGGGCTCACCGACATCCCCTCTGGAATGTGGTACTGCAGAAAGTGTGATGACGCATAGTAGTGCCTCTGTACACATTTGATATACCTGTAATATACCAGATACGTATTGCGGACATATTGTAAGTATTATGCAATATGTGAGCAGCAGGGGGGTCTTACCCCTTTACCCCATGCAGTCATGTGTTGCATAATTCACTCTGATTGTAGACATATTGCACATGTATTAAAGATATTCTGCATGAGTGAATGTTTCAATATGTGTTCAACACATATATTGCAAACGTGTTGAATGATTCATCTGATTGTAGACATATTGCACATGTATTGAACGATTCCTTATGCGTGAATGTTTCAACATGTGGTCAACACATGTTCAATACGTGTGTTGCAGGCAGTTGCAGACATATTGAACACCCCTCCAATCGTTTTGCCTTATTTCAATACATCGGCGCCCCAATTCATAAAGCCCCCCAGAACCGACTTCTGCGATACGCGTCCAAATGCCGTGAAAACTTGTCCCCATAACGCTAGACCCTTCCTTAGATGATACCAAGTGCTAGTGGGTGAGTCTGACACCATTTGGGTGCCCATGCTAGCATACTCATTTTCGCTGTGTCCAGGCTGATCGCGGTTCAATAGTTTGGCCAATATGTTACACGTGTATTGGAATGTCCAGATATTAGCATACCGTCTTCAATATGCCTCCAATATGCCTCCAATAAGTGTTCAACACGTGTATTGAACCCGTCTAGAAACGTAGGGGCAGAACTCCCGAGCCTTCCGTGCCCCACGCGCAGGTACGGTGGTAAGAATTGGTGACACCACGGAGGAAGGAGAGACCAGAGAGAGAGGTCAACCTGGACGAGAAGGCCATTGCCATGGGGTACAGCGCAAGTGAGCTGCGCATGACTCAAGGCATGAGTGATGGAGAGCTGGCTGGGATACTTGGCCTCGCCATGGATCGCAGAGCAATGGAGCTGTTGTACGCAGTTGCGGAGAGGTCAGCACGACCAAGTTGCCAAAGAGCGAGGAGAGTGAGGAGGAGGAGCAAGGCGTGTCAGTTAGCTGCCATACCCATTGTGGGATCTGCCAAGGCAACAGCTGCCTCAGGAGTGGCTCCGGAGCCTGTGCAAGCGCAGCTAGCGGAGTGGGTCACCAGGTCCAACGACTACACCCAACAAGTCGCCCGACGCCTTAGTCACCAGGATTGGGAGCAACGACTGCAACACATGTGCAGTCAGGGGCAGAAAGGTACTCAAGGCCTGGGCACAGCGGACGCAGTTCCACGTCGCCGGCAGTGGAAGCTCGCCTCCATGAAGGCAACAGGCTACAAGGCGCGGCACCGCCAAGCCTTCTCGAGGCCTGGGGACAAACATGTGGAAGTGAACTCAGCACCCGAGTGGGCGCCAGCAGTTAAGGAGAAAGAGATGAGGCTGCCCAGGCTGCCAGACACGACGAGGCTCGTTGCCATGTTGGCCAACGTGACCCAGCAAGAGACTCTCCGGGAGACGGTACCCTGATATACACGAGGACGAGCTGTGCCTCGCGTGGATAAAGGCCGGAGGCTCAGTGGAAATCCCCAAGGAGGACTACCACAGAGTCAGGAAGAGGGCTGCTCGTCACAGGTGGGACGAACTCATGGGTGAGCTATATATGATCACCATCAGCGGCAAGGAGCTGTTGGTGCCTAAGCCCGACGACAGGCTTCAGCTTGCACGTGAGTACCACGAGAGGACTGGCCACTGGGGCGTCAGGCGGACATTGAATCTCTTATGGCAACGCCATTACTGGGTGGGCATGAAACAGGATGTCAGAGCAGTGGTCACACAGTGTGAGACCTGTCAGAGGGTGAAGACTCATTACGCGCGGGAGGAGGCAATGCTCACCAGGGGATGAGAAGTCCTCTCCGGAGGCCTTTCGGCCAGTTTTCGAGAAAACATTTGTTTTTTCTTGTTTTGGCATCTTTTTGCATACTTAAGGGTCAAAATTCTTTCGGCCAATCTTCGGCCAAACCCTCTTTTTGGGAGACTCTCTCGGCCAGGGGCCGGTCAATCGCGACAGGACTTCTCCCCTGATGCTCACGCCGCTGGAGATCAAGTCCTTCATGTACCGGTGGTCCCTGGACTTGGCCTGGCCTACGAAACGTGTCACGAGGGCTGGGCGTGTCTTGGTCATGACAGATCACTACACGCATTTCATTGTGTGTGTTCCGATCCCCAACAAGGAAGCCTCCACCATCGCCAGCGCGTTTCGCAATCACGTCCTGTCAATATTTGGGGCACCAACATAATGCCTTGTGGATGGAGGTACCGAGTTTGAGGGCGACTTTGCCACACGGTGCAGGCAGTGCCTCATTGACCGAAGAGTCACCTCACCAGGCTCCCCGCAGAGAGCAATGGTTTAACCGAGCGGGTGGTGCGAACCATCAAGTTCTGCTTCAAGAAGATGGCCCTCGACAAGGGCCTGGACTTCGAGTGGGACGAGCTGCTCTGGTCACTTGTACTCAGCTACAATGCAGCCAAGCAGCAGTCGACCGGAGTTGCACCTTTGATTCACACTGCTGTTCGCACAGGAGGCTACCGTGCCACCAGACCTTCGTTCGTGCGCGACCTGTGTGAGCTGGACTTTGAGAAACAGAACGAACGGACTCTGGCTGAGGATTTGCTGCAGCGAGCGACTATCGTGAAGAAGCTCATGGTGCACGCAGGATGCAATCTGGAGATCGCTCAACACCGTGATACCCTTTTGTACGAGCACAAGAGGAGTGGCAGCTACGAGCCGAAGCCGCGCATCAGTTCAAGGCGGGTGAGTTCGTTTACATACGACAACAGCCACGCTCTGGCATGGAGGTGGCAACCAAACCAGCTATCCTAAAGCTGGTCAAGGTTCAGAAAGACGGGGTGGTGGTGCTGGAACCTGGAAGACAACACTAAGCTCCGAGAAAAGAGCACGGTGCAAAGCATTGCGTCATGCCACTTGCAGGTGAAGGACCAATAGCGCAGCTATTCCCAACAAACATCTTGCGTGTGAGAAGTGCATGAGGACTGATGGCGAGGCATCTATGCTGCTGTGTGACACGTGTAATCGTGGTTATCACATTTGGTGTCTGGCTCCTGCATTGGACAAAGTGCCCGCCCGAAGGAGACTGGCAATGCCCCAAGTGCCTGGGGGCAGCAGTGGTGGCAGCCTCCGCCGAGGTGGGCATATCCATCATGGAGAAAATGGCTGCCATGGAGCTGCAGCTGAAGGAGAAACTGGGGGCGGACACGATATTATTGCCTGCTGACGTGGGCTCGCACCGGGCAGTTAGGTTGGGTCGAGAGCAGCCATGGCATGCGCTTACATCGCAACAGATTGCCAGGAAAGAGGGGACCATGGGTGATCTCCCGGACCGAGTGGCATGGGGAAACCAAGGAGAGCTGAGCAGGGTGATCACACATGTGATGCGAGGGCATTGGCATGACGGTCACCGCACCATTTTGAGCCGAAAGTGTTCAGAGCAGCACACTCGCGCAAGACGTCCACGTAAGGCAGCCACATTGCAGGCTATGAGCTTGGAGGAGGTGCAGAAGAGGGGGCGTCACTTGACCAGAGCCCAAGTGAAGACGGCCAGCCAACTGGACTGGGGCCTGGAGTTGGTTATGACAGATCCTCAAGAAGTGAAGCGCCTAGCGCACGAAGTGAGCTGGAAGAAGATCACATTGGTATGGGACCCTTGGGCTGGTACGGGTGTGATTCGGGCAAGGTAATGCCATTGGAGTGGCCTCACTTGGAGGTTATGAACAATGATTGGAATCCGCAGTTGGGATGGCCCGAGGCCCTCAACGCATTGCAGCCGGGCAATTATCGTGCTTGGAAGGAGAAGTACGGAGTGTGTGACGCAGTAATAACGTCACCGTGGTTTGCTGTGCTGAACATTGCGTTGCCATTGGCAGTACTGGCCAGCAGAGTGGTGGCTTGTATTCATGTGCCATCGCACTACATGACAGATATGATTGAGAACAGGGCGCAGTACTTTCGCAAACTGTGTCATGCAGGACGCTTACATGTGATTGGACATATGGAGCATGGACCTATTGGAAGAAGATGTATGTGGGTGATGGTGTTTCGAAATCCTCTGACACGTGCAAGGATGCTGCGTGGTGGAGAGGCCACGGGAGTGGGCATGTTCACTTTCAGTATGGGCAAGTTCGCGCTGGACGGTGCCGCTACCACAGAAGATGCTGAACAAGCTCTTATATAATGTCTGTGCTACTAGCAACAACTACAGAATGATGGGGGATGTTGAGAAAACGAGCTTGCATAGTAGGTGAAGCTAAGCATATATACCAAAAATTTTGAACTTTGTGAGGAGACAATTGTTGTACAGGCGGTGCAGTGCCATAAGACAATATATGTAGTGCTGAGCTTGTGCCCTAGAGATACTGACAATAAGCGAGGCTATATAGTAGTAGGGACTAGACAGTCGTGCTTTGTAGGGACGCGTTGTGCACGGGTTCGCGACAGCTGTCACAAACCACGCCTTGTCGTGTACCGCAGCCGGGTTGTGACACCTGGGACAATAGTCCTTGTGACGAACGTATGACACGCGCAGTACGATACGCAAGCGCGATATAACGAGTAGTCATAGCAGCGAGATAGTTGGTGACAGTGTACGGAAATACGGTTGGGTGTTACATTATCTCTGGAGGTAGCGATTATAGCATATAGGGCGGCGTTGCCAAGTTAAAGCATACGCTCATTTTTGTTTTGCCTTCGTAACAGTAAGTTCATCAAGAGAGTTCTTGCACAGACCGCGAAAACAGCAGTGTTACATGATACAATAATTTATGATTTATGATATTCTTGTGTGTGTGAAGTTGTTCTCTTCTTGAAGTTGTATTTAACGACGAACGTCAAAATTGTATTCTGATGCAGTCTTTTACATGTTGAGAAAAAGAGCTTGCATAGGTGAAGCTGAGCATATTTACCAAAAAAATTGAACTTTGTGAGGAGACAGTTGTCGTACTGGCTGTGCAGTGCCATAAGACAATATGTGTAGTGCTGAGCTTGTGCCCTAGAGATACTGACAATAAGCGAGGCTATATAGTAGTAGGGACTAGACAATCGTGCTTTGTAGGGACGCGCTGTGCACGGGTTCGCGACAACTGTGATCGTGGCCGCCCCCATATGTAGTGTATTCCAGGAGAAGTGTCTTCCGCACTTTATTCATAGCCTCGCGCACCAGGGAAGAGTATTCGTTTATCAGGCTCTTGTTTTCCCTTAAGAAAGGTACTGAGTGGGCGATGGTGTGGTGCTCATAGCACCCTAAGTTGAACCGCAGGTGTGGCAGCTCGAGAGCAGGAAGACCGAACTCGGCGAGGGCTTCGGTCGGTGCATCTTTCTTTTGCGGTGGAAAAAAAGACCTCCATGTCAGTCCGAGCAAGCGCACCTTGCGCTCATATGCATCAATGTCGGCTTCGCTCACTTTAGGTTTCAAGAGTGCTTCGCCAATAAAGGCTTAGCACTCATCCACAACCTGCAGCGGTTTGATCAGCGGGTCGGCTTGGCAAGCACCGCACCGCCGTTATGATCAGGCCGCTTCAGGATTCCCACTGAAGCCGTTGCATCCCAGCCTTTCATAGGTCGTTTGCATGACATAAGCCGCTCATCCTCGGCCTTCAGGTCCACGCCCACTTGCTCCCCCAACTTTTGGCAACAGCAGCTTCGCCAGTTACGGTTCACTCACGGAGACACAGACTTCCCCCCCCTGGGGGAGGGAGCCCTGGTCTTTCTGTCACCCCTCGACCCCAGGTGCCAGGTCAGCTCCGTCATCAGTGGTGGGGAAAATAAAACCCCTGTATTTTATTTTCATGCATCTTAGACTGCGAAACCACCCGAGCATCTCGTCCCAGCTTCACAGAGTTTGTGGAGACTGAAAACACGCGTATATTCCACCGTTGTCGTTTATACCAACCGTTTATTTCACCGTCTCTGTTAGGTGTTGGGCCTCACCACTGGCGAGTTAGCTCACGCTTTCATTTTCTTTGATCCCGTACTTTGTGCGGTAACCATCTTAGTTTTCACCTAATTCGGCTGAGCACCTTCGTCCTCTTTGCCACCATCTTCACCCCGCGCGCGTGCCCTTTGACACCGGAGGATTATTCGAGCACCTTGTCCTCGACCGCATCAACCGTTACCACGCCAACGTTTTCAGCATTTCACGTTACGTGCTCCCAACAATGTCTGCGGAGCGCATCTCGCTTGCCAGTCGCCTTCGCGCTGCCCGACCCACGGGCGGGGCTTCCCCTACCCCCAGTGCCTCCAGTCCGTCTGGGGATTCGTCTGGCGAACCGGTGGTGCCCATGTCGACGCTGATCACCCGCCCTACGCCGGTGTCACGTTCACCCACTGCTGCCGAGTTCCACCACAGCAGCGGAGTATGGACATCCACGCCTGTACGAGCCTCTCAACGTGCTGAATTCACTGAAAAATTGGACTACGCCTTCGCTTATGGGGAGGAGCTGGCCAAGCTCCTTCGCTCCCATGGATTCAAGTCGAACGTGGGCCTCTCCTTGGATGGACCTGATTCCGAGACTGACTTCGCCGTCCTGTTGGCAAACATGTCCCACGTCTTCGGTCCTATCTCCCGCGACGAGGTCTTCAAACTTCTGGATCTGGACTTCGAGTACGAGTCCTACCACTACACCATCAACGAGCTTATTTTTACCGTGCTCCCCACTGTACTTCGCGGCATGGCGCTCTCCCTCTACGGGGAGTCCGCCGAGATTTTCCCGCACGACGGGCGCCGCGCTTTACAGCGCCTTCGCTACCAGGTGGAGGGCATTGGCGACCCCGACACCCATCGTTTCTGGGTCCGCCTTCGCTCGACTGTGATTGACGAGACCATCGAGCCCGCCCCCCAACTGGCTGCCGTGCGCACCCTCGCGGACAAGCATCACCGGTTGCACTCTGACTAGTCCGACCGCAGCCTGGTGGAGGACCTGTACACCGTCCTCCGATCGTCCGCGGCCAAGTCCCCCTACGTCACACCTTTGTATCTGGTGGTGCTGCGCGAACTTAGCACCGGTCACAACTTCACTTTCGCCTCCCTCACCCTGCGGCTTGGTAAGATCTTCCGTGATGAGTCCGCCCTTGCCCGACTCTCCGCGCCTGCCTTGCCTGCGTCTGGTGGTGCTACCCGCACCGGTGGTGGTGGCGGGAAGGAGCCTGCCGGGTCCTTCAATGCCCTCGGCAGGCGCAAGTTCATCCCGCCCGAGGGAACTTGGAAGAAAAACGAGACGGGCGGGCGCTACCTCGTCTGGGACGGCACCGGCATGCCGTGCGTGACGTGCTTCCGCCTGTGGGCCGTCACGACCGGCCACATGGACACCGACGGCATCTGCCCCTACGTGTGCGTCCAGGCGTTCGCACCAGGGCATGCTCCCGCCCTCGCTCCTCGTGCTCCACCCAAGCCCCCATGTCCGCATGGCCGCCTTCGGACGCGCCACAAGCCCACGCCCTCCGCGCGCTCGAGCCTGCACCGCAGGATGCGGCTCCTCCACCTGATGCGGCCGCCTTGTCTGTCCGTTTCTCGGTGGAGCCGCCTCCACATCGCGGCATCGACCCTCCCAGGGGGGCACCCACGCCTTACAGCGACAGCGAAGACGACGCCCCTGCGGCGCTCTCCATCGTGCAGCACGAGGACGATGACGTTGACTGGCCGGCCTTTCGGTCCACCCCGTGGATTCCGTCCATCAACGCGTCTGGCAGCAACTCCAACTGAGCATCGAGTTCCACATCGCCGCCAATCACCGGTGCCAACATGTGTGGGCCTCAGTATGTGCATTAGACTTCAGCAATGCTTCAAGCCTTCGATGCCTGACTCCTTAGCCTATAGATTGTTCCGGGCCAACGCCCGAGCGGGGATCCGCAACTAGTTGGACTGAGAAAGGTCCCATTGGGCCTGTAACTATCTGTATGCTTTAGGGTTAGGGCTTTGTGGCTTGCATGCCTGATCTGGCACCTCACCTCTTCGGGGTGAGGTGGTGTCACGGAGACACAGACTTCCCCCCCCTGGGGGAGGGAGCCCTGGTCTTTCTGTCACCCCTCGACCCCAGGTGCCAGGTCAGCTCCGTCATCAGTGGTGGGGAAAATAAAACCCCTGTATTTTATTTTCATGCATCTTAGACTGCGAAACCACCCGAGCATCTCGTCCCAGCTTCACAGAGTTTGTGGAGACTGAAAACACGCGTATATTCCACCGTTGTCGTTTATACCCACCGTTTATTTCACCGTCTCTGTTATTCACATTTATGAACGCAGCTGTCCATAGCACAGTTGCACGGCTCGGTCTTGGTGAGGGGGGGTCCTCGTTGGTTCTTGCATGCCACATTTATCTCTTTGCAGAGAGTATTTGGCTGCCAGTCCCAGTTCGGAATCTCCATCCCGGAAGCAGAAAATATTTCTTCGAGCCTATCCTCGTCCTTCCGCTGCTGCAATAAAGCACTGTCCATGCCGGGGTCATACGATAGTGCATATTTATTCCCCCAAGCACGTGCATGCTTTTTAAGGTCCGCAGGCAGTCCGGATCTGTCACGGGCTCCGTGACCTGATCCTCTCCTGCGTGTTGACCATAACGGCCCCAGCATTGGCAGCAACCGTGTTTGCTTCCCGGTCCTATCGTGGTTGTGGTTCTATCGTATGCACCAAGCAAATATATGAGCAAGAGCACTTTGGTCTCATGAGGCGGAGAGTAGGGAGGTTGCTACGTTTCACGGTTGGATTCTGTGGTATATATGCTGTGGCCATCATTTTTTGCCGCCTAGATAAATCGCTGCAACACGACTATAGTTTCTTGCTGAGACCTGTTGATCCAACACTTCGTAACACTTCTTGGCCGTATGTGTCAACTGACGAGCTGCGAAACTTGTGCCATCTTTTCGTCGACAACAGACCTCAATATCGTCCTTCAAACTTTGAAGTTGGCTCTTGTTTTGACGGAGTACGGATATGCCTGGAGACGGCCTTTGTTATGGACTTTGAAGATCAGATCCTGCACAAGCTTACCAACACATTCGTCCTAATATCCAATAACAACTGGGATTGGCTTGCACCATATGTTAGCGAAACACATCTGAAGCGGGCGAAGAAGGCAAGAAAGACGGGTGGTTTCCCCGGAAGTCAGTTACTTGAGTCTTCCAAGCTAATTGCCTGGTTCTCAACTAATGTTGTATTATCACACCCCAAGTTACATCCGATTCCGCTCGGTCCCAAATGGCAGTACTTCACAACAGAGTTCAATGGCGAACCAAAGCAGAGAATTAAGTCGATTCTTGACCTTCATACGACTCCTTCATCCGAGTTTCTCAAGCAAGATCGACCGTACCTTATTTTTGTCAACTTCTCTGTGAGCAGCACTGCGACTCCGAGATATGCCGAACATACAGGTCAACCAGCTCGCGTTGCACTTGGCTGTTCTTTAATGGACTTGACTTTTATTCGAGCATGCCTTCACTAAACTGCGGTTTCTCCGTTCGTTCAGGTGCAAGGGAACAATGCCTCAAGCAACTACTTGATAGCGGGCTCTCGAACGGGTTAACCACGTCGAATAAAGTTTTTGAAGCAAGCACGCCACATCTGCCTGCGCCCAGTATCTCCACGACAATTTATCACAGGTGATAGGGATTCCATTCGGGCATTCTGACTAGGAACCTTACAATGCAGTTTTCACAGCAACGGGCTTACACAAGGGTGAGAGTTTTACAGGCTATTGCGCAAGAAGATTGTGAGGCACACAGAATCCAGGGAACTTCGCGAAGCCTACACACGGTTCGCGATATATTTGAAAGTCTTACAAGTAAGCGTTCAGTACACTGTGGTTTTCCCCACCTCTTTGCAAAAGTGCCTCTCACGAAACAGATCGGAATGTGGCGGGAACAGAAATTCAAGTTTACGCTTTCGCCTCCTGGTAACGGTGTCGACGCGCATCGCACATGGGAAGCTTTATTGGCAGGCTCTGTGCCCATCGTCATTGAGGATCCAATTTCAATGCACCCTCTTTATCATGGTCTTCCCGTACTGATGGTTCGAGACTGTAGCGAGATCACGGAGCGGTTCCTTGAGGAACAATATGCCACGCTCAAGCGTGGCAGCTGGAATCACGACAAACTGTTCATGCGCTATTGGAGAAAAGTGCGCAACCTTTATAGTTTCTAACATTTAATCTCTCTTGCATTTCCTAGCTGTTTTTTCTACCTCGCATACTACACCTCAGGCAATCTCTCTTAGATTGAGGCTACGAGAAAGCTGTTGGTTGACTGCAGACTTAATTGTTAAGGCTCGTTCAAGTGGAACTCAGAATCCCTCGTAGGCGATGGTGTTGTGCAGAGTGCACTGAACACATGGGACATGTACGGGGTGCACAGGAATCTGGGTGTCCGCTGAAGGTTTTTGTGTCCTCTTGTGGCAGGTTATCACCAAAGCATCACTTTGACCACTTGGAGTTTGGCTCTACTCCAGAGTTGGTGGCAGGACCCCATAAGATGCGGACTCGAGGCCGAGTTTGCTTTCCAGTTACATAACAAGCAAATGCATTATCAAGTGTCACTCACAACTTGATGAGGGAAATTTAGAAGCATTTCTGAGGATGGGGGACTGAGCCTTTTCAGTACAACATTTACCAACCTCACACAAGAATACTCTTGTAAAATGCCCTTCAAATCGAAGGTTCTCAACCTGTGTCTTTGTTGCTGCGCCTTGCTGCGATCTTGGATCTTGTGGTCCATGTATATCGGTACAACATACTATTGGTTGAGCAACTTCGACTTTGCAAATCGTGAGAGGTGAGCAGGTTAACGGGCAGGATTTTCACAAAAACGGCATCCAATTCCGATGTCTTGAAGTGGCATACCCCCACGTCGAACCAGTCTCCCACACCACCTGTTGCACTCTAATGTTACATTTCGTAAATTCCTTCTGTCAACTTACTCCATGGCATGTCCACCGTATGGAAGAAAGGGTAAGATACGTACGGCATTCATGTAGACAACAAGCTATGAGGTTGTATGCTTTATAAATTGTTGTCAGGGGCATGAACTAAGCATGAAGTAGAATTTAACTTTACGGAATTATATGTCCACATGAAGAACTTGAACGTGGCTAATTAGAAGAATTGGAGGAACGTTGAGAAACCCCGTGGAGCTCATCTACCCCAAATTTATGGGTAGGCATATGTCATATGCGTGGTGAGGGATACATTTGGAGGCTCGCGGCTCGGAATAGCTCGCAGACAAAAATGTGATAATATTATGCAGCAATATGTTACTTAGAGTAATACATTCATGTTAGAAATTTGACTCCCCTAGACAGGGGTAAACTGCGGGGAGAAAGCGCTCCGCTTGAAGCTAAAATTTGACATATGGCAATTGAGCATGGAAACTGTTGAAAGCGACATCTGAGACTCAGACTGTTGAACAACCGTAAAATGCGACTGTCGGAGTCACAGACACAGCGACAGGTGCAAAGCATGACATGCCAGCCGAGTGAGAGATGGCGAATGAACGATGAGGCCGGATTTTTATGACACAATGGAGTGTCACACACACAAAACTTACGGACTAAATATGAGTAACCCCCAAATGCAGTCATAAGACTTGACAGAATTTATAATTATCTACCACTATAGGATTCGATGGGAACGGTACCCAAAGAATCACATCCTGAAATCGAGACAGACAGAATTAAATAGATGGACGGGAAATCGGGAAACCCCATTTCAGAAATAGTGACTATCAGATCACGCTTAGCATTCGTCGCTTGCAAGTTCTGTGATTTTGGAGGGCGCGTTTAAGTTAGGTTAAGCTAAGTTAGGTTAAGAAATCAGAGTGCTGCGTGGTCGCCTGTGATATATTTCATGATATATCAAACGTGAAAGCATACTCTAAAATATTGAAACACTCAGAATATCACTAGTGTCAACCATCCCGGAAGAGTCGTCCCAGATGAAAGGACGATCACAAATCCCGCAAGGGGGAGAGCTTGCGGCAATTGGCGCTTCCGATGATGATGCCCGTCAAGCGACTGCCGCTGCCCATATGCATCCTACGAAACATATGGGCGACTCTAGCCGTCCATAACAGCTGATGTTGACGGGGCAGCGCAACATCTTCCGTGGCAATCCGTGATCCAAAGCGAAGCGAATTCGCGAATCCGTCTCGCTTCCGCTTGGGGTCGAGCAACCGCCGGTGGCCCGAATACCCACGCCATCCTTAGAGACGAATTGCACGTGCATATACAGGTCTAATGAGCAACATGTTGCAACATGTTTCTTAGTATCAGTTGAAAAAATGCCAGATCTTCATGATCCGGAAGATTCACTGCACCTCAGCCGGGCGTTCCAAGGGCAAAAGGTTGCGCTCGGTGGGGAAGCTTCCGTACCGCTGAGCACGTGTCTTAAAAATGAATTTGAGCTAGATTTTTAGCGCTGGGTACGCTGAGGTGGCCTGGAAGAGAACTCGAGTCGACGAGACAAAAACGCACGGGATCATCGAGTTTTTGAGTGCAGTCAATTATAAATCTGTCAGGTCATCAAGACTGTATTTGCGGGTTACTCACTAAATACACAACGTGGAGGTCATACACAAAACTTACGGACTTTACACACGGCACCCAACTTGGAGGTGGTGGATTCCGATTCCGACGGCTCTGACGGCGTGGCCGAGTACGACGAGCTGGCCGCCGCGGCCCCGCCGGTGCGCCGTTATGATGCATGCGGCGAGGGGCTGCGTATATCCCGTCCTTCGGGCGCTTCGCGGCGCTCGGAACGGCACTCATTAGCATTATGGATGTGTGCATTGTAAACGCCGCGGTGTCCCACGTGCCGCAGGGGCGTCTCGCGCAGCGGCATTCACTGACTCGGTGGTGCTGACACCCGCCGCGGGGTCACTGTATCCGCCCGCGGCGGGCGATATCGAGCATTATGATCATGTGTGGGCCATATGTGGCATTGTTAAGCCTTTGTTTGTTAAGCCTAATTGTGTTAGCATGTTCTTGTTATGTGCGTATATCGTTCTTGTTCTCCCTAGCACAATAACGTGGAGTTTTGTGTTTATTCCTTTTCTTCTCAGGAGTTCCGTCAGAGGTCCGTATTTCTTCCATTGTTTGTGCGGCGCTTTCTGCCAGTTTTCATCATATGCTGTGTCACCTCTATCGGGTGCAGTTTCGTAATTGCCACCGTAGCCGGGCTTTCATTCGTTGTATGCTCCGTTCCCTCACTGAGTGGTATGTCCACCTGGTGTGACATTGCGTTGTGTCCTTTACATCCTTCGGCCCCGCGCGGCTTGTTTTTCATATCTTCCCGGCATTCTGCTCTGGCGAGTATTGTGTCTGGCAGTGCTCTTTCTGTTGTCTTCCCCTCCTATGCTCGTATTTGGTACCCCCCTCTTCCTTTCCTGAGCGTGTCTGTTACGAGCTGTACTACTTTGTTCGCCCTTGTTGTTATCATTGTGTGCACTGCGCTTTTGCATCCTCCCAGTACATGTCCCGGTCGTACGCTCGTGCTTTTCGCGTATGTGGCTTTGTGTTGTTTGCTGGCTGGGCATTGTTATGTATGTTTCTTAATGTTCTTGATTGTGTCATAATCCTGTGCTGGTAGGACCCTGTATTTGCACTTTAGTCGATGGTTCTCCTTTCTTGCAGTTTGTTTGGGTTCGTCATGAATTTGTTCGATAATTTCATCATTGCTTTGTCCCCTAGGACTTGGCTCATTTCTTCGTTTAGCCATTGGTCTATTACTACTCTTTCCTTTTCCGGTATGAATTCCTGTGCATGTCGGTCTACTTCTTCCTCGAGGTCTCGCTCGTTGTATTTCTTCCAGTTCGGCTTTCCTTTCCAGGTCCCCGACTATTTCCTGTACTTCGTGTTCTCTCGTTGGCATTTCCCTCCCTCTCATTTCTGTTTGTTTCGTAGTGCTCTGTGTCGCTGTTTTGCGTCTCTTCTGTCATTTCTTGCGTGGTTTGCCTTGTCAGTTCTTTCCATTCGTTTAGTATTGTGCGCGCACCATTTCCCGTCGTCTTAGCCGAGTGGATTAATCGATGCATTGAGTTTCGATAAAGCGTTGCACTCCGAGCACGTGGTTGCGATACCGGCGCAATGACCTTCAATACGGGAAAATAAACGCTTGTTGACCAGTCTGCGTATTCGGAATAATTTATTCCGGATGATGTATCGAATAAAGGAATACCAGAGTACGATTATCGTACGTAGATGGGTCCGTCGAATTTATAAATTCGATAGGAGGAGTGGTCCTTGTAGGTACGGTCACAAGTGACGGTTGGCGATCGTAGTTCCGCGAGCAAGTTCCATGATATTATGGAATTAAAAATGATATACCCGTTCGCTTTATAACAAAGCCTACTCAACACTCGAATTTAATCGCCATGGCGGCGGATTGGCCGAGTGGATAGCTAGCCGGAATAAGTTGAAATATTACTTCGACCGTGCTGAATCGATCCTCGGTGGAGTGTCTATACCATTTCCCGTCGTCTTAGCCGAGTGGATTAATCGTTGTATTGGGTTTCGATAAAGCGTTGCACTCCGAGCACGTGGTTACGATACCGGCGCAATGACCTTCAATACGGGAAAATAAACGCTTGTTGACCAGTCTGCGTATTCGGAATAATTTATTCCGGATGACGTATCGAATAAAGGAATACCAGAGTACGATTGTCGTACGTAGATGGGTCCGTCGAATTTATATATTCGATAGGAGTGGTCCTTGTAGGTACGGTCACACGTCACGGTTGGCGGTCGTAGTTGCGCGAGCAAGTTCCATAATATTATGGAATTAAAAATGATATGCCCGTTCGCTTTATAACAAAGCCTACTCAACACTCGATTTTTTCAGTTCGACTACAAGCCAGCAGCGTGCTAACCTGATTTAGGGTTTAGTACCTTTCTTGTTGATAATTTTCAGTCAAGCTAACAAAATATACTAAAGGTATATTTTATTTGCTTTTCTTGCTCCTTTTCTTTTAAAAACCTGTAGTCCTGCGGATCCTAGTGATCCGTAGGGCAGTGAAGGCGACAAAGAGCGACTACTAATCGCGCCGCCCCATTTACTTGAGCACTTAATTGTGCTCAAGGGGGCGGATAAATACTGACGCTTGAGTAAAAGAAAATTCGTCTTTCATTGCTCTTTGCAGATCGTGAACAAGCTAACACGACATTTGTTAGTAAGAACAGAGGGAAGGGGGAATTAAACGCAGATATGACTTCGGCGAGTGAGGCAAGCCTGGCGGAGGCAAATGAGACATCTGCGCGAGTGAAAAGCTTTGTCACGGATCAGGGAAGAAGGCACCCTGCCTTCATCCGACTACTACAAGACTCCTTGGCAGCGATAATTAAGGGGAAGACCGCCCAAGTGGAGCATTACCTGGCGTGCTTCAAAGAAGAGCGCGAACTCGAGGAGTATACGACTTGGATTGTTGAGGCGAGTTGCGGTTCTCACCTCGTGTCACCCCTGGCAAAGTGAGAATTGGGCTGAGGGCGCCACCTTTTCTCTACTTACTTCTCCGTGTTCTTGCTTGTAATTACGCACAGAGCACTCTTCTGTCAATCCTTTCAGTGCCAATTTCAGACATCAGAATCAGCGACGCGGTTAAAATTCGGGAAGAAACGCTAAACGTGGCACCGGCATCGGAAAGGAAAGACTGGAAAGCGGAAAAGAACTGCGTTTTACCTTTAAGAACTGAATTGTTCTGTCAAGACGCATCTTCGCTTCTAGCATGCACTGAACAGCATGCGAGCATCAATGGCTATATCGTCTAGCCGATGCGTAAAGTTCACCTAGTGCTCTCGAGTTCACAACTCGATGGTGGTAACGCGTGCGATGCGTGAGAGCACTAGAGTATATGTTGAGGAGCATTGAGCTCAAGCACGCACTTCTGGTCCCCAGACTGCTGCACTCATACACCCACCAAATACTTGCACGCAAGTGTTACAGTTCTATAACAGTCGTGCCGTGACACCCACTTACAGTAAAGCGAGGCGGGTGAGTCAGCGACCCATTCGCCCTCCAAAGGCGCCGATGATTGCTTCTGGGCTCGGAGAGCCATGGCAACCGGGCGGGGAGGATGCTGACGGGGCTTCTGGCCGCCGCCCTTGGGGCGGTAGCCGGAACCCTCGGACGGGATGTCGGAAGTGGCGGAAGTGGCGGAAGTGGCGGAAGAGGGAGAGCGTGTGGCGCGAGGGGGCTCTCGTCCCGAAAGGCGAGGCGGATGCGAAGGGCAAGGCGGGCAAAGGTGAAAGTGGCACCGTCCCGCCCGCAACTCGCGTAGCACCACTAGATAAAGGGGGGCTACGTACGGTGATTTCTTGGCGGACTCCGACAAGATGTGCCAGAGGTCCGCCACGCGGTCACTGTCGTTGTAGTCGGGCTTAATCTTTGGCGGTCGCCAAGGCGTCGAATCAGTGCAAGCTGTGGGGCGGGGTCCTCGGTCTCGGTGAGCACAACCGCCCGGAGCTGGGTCCAGAATCGCATGCCGTCGGAGTCGGGTACGCCCTCGACCTCGTACCGTTACACGAGCTCGTTGCAGAGCGTAGCGGCCGTCGGCGGGGTGGTGGCGGGCACATTCGTGATACACGCTGAGAGCGTTCCCACGAAGTGGATGTGGAAGAATGCTGAAGAGGACCGGAGCTCGTTGATGGTGACGTGGTAAAACTCGTGGTCATGCTCCAGGTCGAGAAGCTTGGCCGCCTCGTGGTAGGAAACGGGGCAAAGCACGTGAGCCAGTCCAGAAAGGAGGGCGTTGAAGTCAACGTCGGCAGTCGCGGTGTCCAGAGTGTAACCAGCGGGCATCTTGAGGCCAGTGGACTTGAGGAAAGATAAGAGATCGCCGCCATACTGAAATGCGTAAGCCAGCTGGTCAATGTACTCCTCCTCGCGTCCCTCCTCCACAGGCGTAGTACGTAATACGTCGGGGTCGTTGAAATAGTCGAAAGTTGTAGGAGCGTTGACTGAAGATTTCGGCTTCGATCGCAATGAAGAAGTCCCGACAATTCTGCGGCGTCCACGGGAAGAAACAGGGGTACCCCGCGAGCCTGAGGGCGAATGCGAAGGGGAATCGGACTGCCGCGTGCGGGCAGCACACAGAGCCGAACCAAGCCCCTCACGTCGGGTAGAAGCCATTGCAGGAATAAAATAGCGTCGGTCCAGTGGGAATTCGGAGCACACGGGGTGTGCAATAAAAACGGCTGGAGATGTCGGGAAAATAAAAGATCGTCGGGATGTAGTTGCGGCCGTCGCTGTCCTTAATGTGGTCCGGCGCAGATGTCGGGATGTCGGACAGATGTCGGATGATGTCGGATAGAGTAGCAGGCCGCGAACAAGCGAACCAGAGAAAAAACAAGCCAACACTGAAAGTGCGTGGGCTATAATCTGACAGCGAACATGCGATATATTGAGATATATATATATATATATATATATTACGTCCTGTGAAAGTGGAAAGGCAGGTGTGTCAGGCTGGCAAGATCTAAAGTCGGATATAACAAATGTTTAGCGGGCTTTAGGGTTCGGGAGACTGTGACACAATGACACAAACAAACACCACTGCAAGTGACATCCAAGCGAGGGGTGACACAAGGGTGCACCACTGCTCCCCTACTAGGGGGCGTTGGCATCCCCGCGAAATAAACCCTAAGCTAGATATACCCGGAACGGTCTCGGAGTCGGAACGGTCTCGGACCTAGCTACCGGTGACACCTCGGCGTGTCACAGTACGAACATACGGGTCAGTCATCGGTCCAGTGTTGGCTACCTAGGAATCTGTCTTAGGGGCCTGCACCGGGACTCCCGGTCAGGGCGCTGCCTATACAGATTTCAGCACGGTTTTCAGTTTCCACCTCTCTCTGCTAGAAACAGCAGCTCAGGCAGCAGTGGGGAACCGCTGCCGACGGGTAAACAACGGATCACTAGACTCGTATAGAAAGGACATACATACTGAGTCTAGGTGACTAGCTGTACACCGAGAATGATACATTGAATATGGCACCTGACTGTACGAAGCTACGAACTACGTCAGGCCGTCGTTTCCGGCACACCACCGCATTTGAGGTGCACAGCTAGCTAGTGACAGCACACCACCCTAGCTACTAGAGTTTACTGAAAGAAGTGTAAGCTGTGAACTCTAGGAGCTAGCTACGGTCTCAAGATGCGTGAACGGCTAAAGCATAAAGTACATGCTAGGATGAGCCGTGAGCAACGAGATAAAAATAATAATACGTCTCCGATCAAAATTCCTCTTTGCCAGCCAGTGGTCAGCAACGATTTGGCCTGAACAAGAATTTTGAAAAATTTTATTCAAAATTTAGGTCAAATTTCAGCCAAAAAGAAATGTCAAAAGTTTGAAAAATATAGGGGTCCGTAGGGAAAATATCCACCCCCGTCTGCAATTTTTAAACTTGGACTCCCATCGATCGATATTTTTCGAAAATTTGTCGAAAAATCTGACAGTACGAGTACAAAGACGGTAGAGACGGTGTCGGTTGTCGATGTCGATGTCGCCGCCCTTCCTTTCGTTCACATTTACAATATTCTTTGACAGTGAGACGCAAGACGCAGCCAACATCAACATCGAACGGGGAAGAATCATCATCACCATGCTCGTCGAAGACTATTCTTCAGCTTTAGATCCAAAATCCGAATCTGATATATCTGAGCTCGAGGACAACACCAACACGGCAACTCTCCGCCCAGTACACCTAGACCTGGGACGTGACGATGACGACTTGTCGGAGGACAACGACGACCGCGAACCGAGTCGCTTGGAGGCAGCGTATGCACGCACGCGAGCACAACCCTTAACACACGCCTTCGATCAGTTGAAGCGGAAAAGGAGCTCCCAACAGCATGCGGATAGCGAGCTGCCGCAGCAGCCGGCTTTAGCAGCGCACGAGCGAGAAAGGGCACCTGTGAAGAAACCCCCCTCTGGAAAGAAGCGTGCAGGAGGGGGTGTACGCATCACGAAGGAGTCGAAGCCTCCGCGCCTCCGCGCCTCCCTCAGCAGCTCTACGGCTCCGAAAAAAGGGGAAAATTTTCATCAAAATTTAGGCGTCCTGAAAAAAAGGGCAAAAAAATATAGGTTCGACCCCGAAAAATGGGTCAAAAAAATTTAGGTGATTTCACGAAACAAAATTTTGTTCAGGCCAAGCAACGATTCAAGGAGGTGCCGGTCTGCATGCTAGGATGAGCCACCCGAATAGATAAAGCCCTGCCGGTCGATTAAGCTTGAGGTCTGTTACACTATAAAAGGATCCATTGCCTACATTCGTGCCAACTCGTAAAAGCATCTCGCAAATGGTCTGCTGAAATCTGTATAGGCAGCCCTGACCGGGAGTCCCGGTGCAGGCCCCTATGACAGATTCCTAGGTAGCCAACACTGGACCGTGACTGATCCGTAAGCCTGTGCTGTGACACACCGAGTGTCACAGGTAGCTAGACTCGAGACCGTTCCGACTCCGTGACCGTTCCGGGTATATCTAGCTTAGGGTTTATTTCTTATACGAGTTTATCTATATTGGTTCACTGACTGTCTGATATCTTGAACCGGGATATTCCAGTAGGTCGTGGACCCATTCCACGCTATATTCCACAGCTAATTTGGCCATGATTGGCTAAAACAGCCGCTTTGAGAGGTGGTGCGCAACGGCGCGTTTGGGTACGAGTGGGAAGTTTGAGATGAGCAGTTTGTAAGAACGTCTAGCCGCTATGGGGATTCGACCTGGACGGGGCTTCGTTGGCGCAATGTCCTTTTACGGTATAGTTCTTGCCTTGGCCCAGCATGCTACCGCTTCTTGGGCTGGTGTCTGCAGCACCTTCGACCTCGGCGACGTCTTCCAGTGCCCCTCGCTCGCATGGCTCTACCGCTCCTTACGTAACTGTGACGTCGCATTTTCCCCACGCCATTACCCTTACGCGTCCCAGCGTACCACCTCCCATCAGGCTTTCAGAATTATGGTTGTTCACACACGTGCGAAGAGGTCCCTCACGAGGGACTCCGACATTGACGCCTCGTTGAGGCTGACGGACGCGGTTCGCAACGCGCCGACGGCTAGATCACCGGCTGTTACGAACCCCGACCCTAATTCCAACACCGACGCCGACGTTGCGACGAGGAAGTACCTGCAGGAGCAGTCCAAGCTTGTGGACGAGGTCTACAAAGGGCGGCTCCATCGGACATGGGCCAAGGGTATCCGCGAGGATATCCTTGGCGACAAGAAGCATTATTTCAGCGGCACGACTGACGCGGGTCTCCTCTCCGACGTGGTGGTTCAGCTACGTACGGAGTTTGAGTCCGCTGGGCTGGACCTCGTCTCGTTCGACCTTGACGACCCCCAGGCTCTGGTGGTGAGCAAGGTGAACGCCCTGCTGTACGACGTGCTTGGGCTTATCATCGAGAAGCACAGCAACGCCCACGTCTGGCTTACGGGTACGGACGCGTCTGCCGACCGAGATGGACGGCGTGCGCTGGTGGACATCGTGAAGCGCAGCGTACCGGTGGCGTTGCGGGAGTCCTTCCAGCAGGAGCATGCCGCGCTTGGTTATCCCGCGAACGTTGACCCGCAGCCGATTTTGGCTCGGGAACAACGTTTGGTGCGGGATAACAAGGCGGCCGACTGGACACCCACCGAGGCCACCAGGAAGCTCAGCCTGTACAGCAGGCTTGACCCGGTGTTCTACGCCGCGGTCAAGGTGCGTTACCCCATGGTGGCCGACCTCGCGTCGGTTTCCCTTGTGGCCTTGCGCTCTTTGGTCGTCGAGATTTACCAGGCATGGGCGCAGACGGACGTCGGAAAGGCCTTCCTGGCCAAGCCCGCAGGTGGTGGCACGTCGGCCCTGCTCACCAGCAGCGAGCACCAGGCGCTGCTTGACAAAATCAACGAGCTGACCGCGCTGGTTCAGCAAAGGTACGAGGCGGCTCCGCCGGTGGTGCAGCGGCAGCAGGACCCGCCGCAGCGGCAGCACGGACAGCGCCGGCAGCAGCAGCAGCGCGGGCAGTCGCAGAGGGGCTTCCGCATGGGGGTCCAATCCCCACCGGCGGTGGGCTACGATCGTGACGAGCAGCGGGCAAGGCCGCTGTGTACCCGCTGCAAGAAGACTGGTAAGGATCTTTACCACTTCTACCGCGACTGCCCTCTTGGCGGTCGCCAACATTCCCCTACTTCCGCCGCGGCTTTCTGCGTACCCATCGACGAGGAGGATGCGGAGGGAGTCCATGCGCTAGCCATGTGTGCTCTTTTCCAGGAGGCGGCAGATGATGGGGCTGAGGCTTTTGCCCGCGCGGCGACGGCGTACGGTCCGCCAGCGGTGCTGTGCGGGGGTGTTGTGGGAGGCATCGACGTGTCGGCCTACGGCTTCTCCGTTGACGCGGTGACGCCAGTGGCGGGGACGTCCGGTGACGACATCCTGCAGCGGCTGGACGACCTCGCGGCGGAGGTCTCCCAACGCGGCGGTAGAGCCTAAGGTACATTACACTCACGCCTCTTTCCCGCCGTCTGGGGGCATTGCGACGCAGGCTTCGGCTCTGGTGTGTGACACTGCAGGCGCAGGTATCACACCGGAGGAGCAGGTTCCGGCAGGTGGTGCGGCGGCATCGGCATCCGCCGTGCCGGCCCCTGCTATGCCTGTCTTGGAGAATGAGGAAGAACTCCTGGAGCTCTACGGCTACGGCCCGCCCGTGTCCCTTCAATCGACGCGGGTGACCACTACGGAGAAGTCAGGCGGTGAATTCGCGGGGGTTGTGGAAGCTGTCAACCACGCCGCGGTTGCGCCGGTTGACTTGACCGGCTACGACACCGACGACTACGAGGATTTTGCAGACGGCAGCTTCGCCGTCAAGCCGCGGGCTCCGGCCGTCTCGGCCAGTCATGCGTCAGAGCCCGCAGCCCACGTGCTTGAGTCTGGTGGTGCTTCCCGCACCTATGAATGTGGCAAGCCGCCATGGGGCTTCCCCGCACACGCGGGCCCGTGGGGGTTTCATTACCTTCTCTCCCTTATCCTTTTCATCTCGATCATGGGTGTGGGAGCTGCCGCCTACACGGCGGCCAATGACATCGACTCTGTGCAGGTATCGGGTCGGGCTGCGCCGCAGCCTGTGCTGTGCAGGGGGGATTTGTGCATCTACCCTGGTATATCCGAGCTGGACCCCGTCACTCTGGATGCAGTACTGCACTCCCTGGGTGCTGCGACGGTGGTTCACCGGCCGCCTGACCCACTGGAGAGCAGTGCTGCAGGCTACCACCGTGTACATTGTGGTGACGGTGCCCCTCTGGACTTTGACCCCGAGTAGTTTTCCTTCTGGCTCTGGCAGTACACCACTCTGGTGGTGTGCTGAGATGTACTTTGACCTCAACACGATCTTCAATTTGGTGTATGCTTTGCTTTGCTTTGACATCTACAATCTTCAATCTGGTTTGCTTACACAGTGCCTTTCAGTTGTTTAGCGGGAGCTCCTTGCCCGTAGGTTTCTGCACTTGTGATAGCTAGAGGGTTTCGATTTGTGTATCAGATTGGATTAGCAGTTAGGTTTGTCACCCTAGCTCCTACCCTAACTTATATTAACTTCTCTGACTTACCTGTCAGTCACCACCCACAGTGCTGGGGTGGTGTGCTGAAATCTGTATAGGCAGCCCTGACCGGGAGTCCCGGTGCAGGCCCCTATGACAGATTCCTAGGTAGCCAACACTGGACCGTGACTGATCCGTAAGCCTGTGCTGTGACACACCGAGTGTCACAGGTAGCTAGACTCGAGACCGTTCCGACTCCGTGACCGTTCCGGGTATATCTAGCTTAGGGTTTATTTCTTATACGAGTTTATCTATATTGGTTCACTGACTGTCTGATATCTTGAACCGGGATATTCCAGTATGGTCAGCGGCCATAAGGTAAAGGCGCTGAAGTAATAATCCCAGTTACAACAAGTGGTCAACTGTGCCCGGAGGCACAGCGTGAGCCGATATGTCTATGCGTCTGTATGTGTGTCATCGGGAGTAATCTGGGATTGACACGATGACAGTGAAATTGGGCTTGAAATCACGATGAGAATGAGTACCAGATGTCCGGGGTATGACAGTATGACACCATGCCACTATGACAGTATGACACTATGACACTATAGTAGTATGACAGTACTGTGGGGTGGTCATCGTGGCACTTAGTCAGATCCTCGAGGAATGGCCAGATTCGCATCGGGATCGGAAAGACAATGAAATCGAATATCAGATGTCGGGGGTATGACACTATGACAGTATGACACTATGACAGTATGACAGTACAGTAGTATGACAGTACTGTATGGCAGTCATCGTGTCAGTCCGTCGACGTAACATCTGAATCGAGAATGACGAATCGGAATTAGAAATGAGATCGGATCGGGAATTGAACGTTGAGCCGTGGTGTGACATCGGCTGCCGGGTGGTTGACCCTGCAGCCTGAGTGACGAGTGAATAAGTAGAGCACTTGAGAAGTGTTTAGCCTTCAGAACTCGGAACCGAATTATCGTTTACACCTCAATCTGGCCCTGATCCAGTATATCATAAAAACCGAATTGTGTACCTTTGCACGTTTCAATCAAAAATATCATTCTGAGTATCTGTCGTAGTGCCCCTGGCACATTTGGTATCTTTTTGCGTTACTTTGAACGTCTCCGCGCGTTCAACCACGGACCTGTCGTAACTCACGGTATACTGCAGGGGGAGAGTTGTGCTTTGGGGAACTTGGGCGCAATTTTACGTCTAAAACGTCATTTTTTTCGAAGAAGGAATCCAAACAACAACGTCCCCAAACGTCACGAAATATCAGTATAACCGTTCCTAACACACTATTCGATGAAAATGACATTATCATATGTCATTTTTGGATTTATATATATTTCATAGAAATCAGGGTTTAGTGATATTTATGCGCGAAATAGGGATACATAAAGGCAACACGGTAGAAAAGTGCAGTATGCGTACAATGAAAACACCGAAATATGCATACATGTATCATTCTTTATTCAAATGTTTACGAGTAGAGTACTTTTCACCCTATACCGTCGAGGCATGACTGATACTATCAGTCAGGGCGGTCGACAAATCCTACTATTTTATTCATCATTCTCATCTGCCTCATCTTCATCTAAGTCTTCTTCCTCAGATTCGGCAGTGGCTGCTTCCTTCCCCTTCGCCGTCGGTTCGCTCTTCGATTTGGGCTTCAACTCGGCATGCTGATCGGGCTCGGCGTCGAAATTGATCAGCCGTTGCTGCGCAGAGCTGACCATGTACTGGTCGTGGTCGAAGCCGATCGCGTTCATACCACACCTCATGGCGGCCATGGACGTCGAGCCGACGCCGCAGCAAGCGTCGAGAATCCAGTTGAGTGGATGGCCGTTCTCATCCGTCTTGCCCGGATTGTCACCGAGCATGTGGCACTGGATCAGTTCCATCAACAGAGCTTGGGGTTTCTGATGGTTATTCACGACTTTGCCGTCGCGTTTGAACATCTGGTGCACAACCGGGAAGCCGCGCAAAAGTGACGCGCGGCTCACACGTTCACATTCCCCAAAATCAAAGTTGAACATCCACTCCGGCTTTTTAGAAGACTCCCCCTGGGCATCGCTCTTTACATGGTACCCCAGGACGCCACATTCAACGTCATTGTAGCGTACGGTCTTGTTGGGGTTCATGTCCACGTTCCCCTTGTGCCAGAAGAACCGCTCCGCGCGGCCGGAGCAGTAATTGTCAATCACCTCCAGGAAATCGTTTTGTTGGACGAAACCGCAAAAGATAGCGACTGTGCATGCCGGGGCGGTGGTCTTGGCGTTGAAAGACTCCAGGAACGGTTGCACCTCCTCCTTGGTCATCGCGTCGGGAGTCTTCTCCTTGTCAAGGGCGTAATTGCAGTCAATGATCGTCCCCGTGAAGGGCAGCCTCGGGACGTCCTTCATATCGTTCATGCTGCCCTTGACGATCTTCCAACGAGGGAACATCGGCACGTTCGTCTCATGTGTGGGCTCGTCGTCCTCCAGGCCTGCCTCTCCTGGAACCTTAGGCTCCGGCCCGTCGGTCCGCGCCTCCCGATAGAGTTTGATGTCGACTTTCACCTCGATCTGTTGCAAGCCTTGGATGTGAGCCGCGCGTGGCGCCTGCGCTTCTTTGAGATTCGCCCGCGCGTTCTCGACGTAATTCAAGATCGCGTGCGGAACTTCCCCAGACCCCCCCCGGCGCGCTCCCCCCTGAGTTGAAGGTAAGCAGCCGATCAACGACTCGATTTTCTCTTGGGAGCTCCAGTAGGGGGTGAACTCGGCCTTGAATTCGTCCCAGGTTTGCAATCCCGCCGCGGACACCAAGTGCTTCTGCACCATGCGTTCCTTCTTGAACTGGCTTATCATCAGGCCCCCCT
Source organism: Cymbomonas tetramitiformis (assembly GCA_001247695.2). NCBI lineage: Eukaryota > Viridiplantae > Chlorophyta > Pyramimonadophyceae > Pyramimonadales > Pyramimonadaceae > Cymbomonas > Cymbomonas tetramitiformis. The sequence goes on from LGRX02006326.1 coordinate 43,531, forward strand.
CTTTTACTGACAACTCCTTGTTGATAATCTGGCGCAGATACGTGTCCACCTTGTCGAACTCCGCCTCCCCCGCCAAGCCGCCCAAGTTAATCCAGAACGTCATACCCATGGATTTGGCATTGTGGAGAAACTGAGCTTCTTCCACCAAAATGCCTGCCCCTCTAGACGAGCCCGCTCCGTGGTCCCCGCCTCCTCGTTGCACCTCGTCTTCCATCTGTAAGTAAAAAAAAAACATTTTTAGCATGTCTTAAAATATAGAAAAGGATGCTTTGGGAGGGAGAACACTGTTTGAAGCAGAAGTAAAAAGTAATTTACCTGTCGGTTGGAGGTGCCCTTTTTGCCAGCTTTCTTGGCGGGTCCCTTAGCGGGCGAAGATGAGGCCTTGCGCTTTTTGGTCTTCGAAGCCAAAGGGTTTTTCATGCCCTTCAGGTCAAACCTTCTGTAAGCCTCCATGATGATAACGCAGAGGTCCCACGACTGCGGCCGGAAATTGGCAATTGTCCAGTGCATGAAGTAGTGGTTGATTTGCGTGCCGCCGAACACAGAATGCTTGGACATCGCTACTTCCTTCACATGTATGCGTCTCCATCGACTGGTTCAAGTGAGACATTACGGGGTACCAACTTGTGACCCGATCGAGGTGAGCGTTGATGTCATCGTCCAGCGTCTTCACCGTCACCTCTACCTCAGGGAGGGTCTCAGGGTCTCCCTCGCGCTCAGACGTCTCCACATTCTCGATGTACTGGAATCCCTTGGGATATTTCTCGGGATCCGGGACTGAAAATCCATGCTCTGATTCGAACTCCGCCATTTTTTGCACCAGCCCTCCGACCTCGTAATACCCAGGTTGATAAGAGGTCAGGGCTCGTCATGAATACTATGATTACACTTGATTAGTTGGGTCCTGTGATTAATCAAGACTTGATTAGTACCCTGCCGTGGCTAATCAAGACTTGATTAGTACCCTGCCGATGCTAATCAAGACTTGATTAGTACCCTGCCGGGTCTAATCAAGACTTGATTAGTTTAATCATGGTTTTCGGATATTTTCCTACCCTATTTGCGGTTAGTATATAGCCGCAGGAAATGGGTACCAGATTTTGGGTTTTACAAATCCTATCACAACAAACAATATATCATTGTGTTCGTCTATGAATGAGCTGTATGTATGCAAAGTTTCGGCCGGAAAGACCTCGTGAATCAAAAGTTATTCACGGTCGAGAAACCCTATTATTTGCGGTTAGTATATAGCCGCAAGAAATGGGTATCAGATTTTGGGTTTCACTAATCCTATCACAACAAGCAATATATCATTGTATTCGTCAATGAATGAGCTGTATGTATGCAAAGTTTCGGCCGGAAAGACCTCGTGACTCAAAAGTTATTCACGGTCGAGAAACCCTATTATTTGCGGTGAGATGTTATAATGCGGAAATCCATCCGTGTTTTTTAATGCGCATATACTTGATATATTGATATATAGCACAGCAGACGGAACCCAAAACGTCGTCTAAATATAATATAAATGGTGTCCACCGTATTTCTCGAATCAAATTGCAAGATTCGCAATACATCACAAGATTCGCGATGATCAACATTTACCACAGCAGCGAGGCTGATATACATGCATGCAGCACAACATGGTGTGGTATTCAGCAAAATTCAACAAGAGAAGACTGATGACAAAATAGTTAAATACTCAAAGATGTGTGTTGTACCTCAGGATCAAGGATCATAGAACTCTACATCTCTTCTGAATCCGAACCGAATAACTGGAATTGGATGGAAGTAACCGAATAATACTTGTAGACTTCAGCAAACGGAAATGCCAGGTTCGGAAAGTCGGGATGGCGAGGGGGACGTTTCTCATCATGCACTGTGAGGGGTACCAAAGCGGATTCCGCACGTGGTGCTTGCTCTTCAGTAGACAAAGGGAATGTCGCATAGAAATACTGTAAGAATGGGAGTGGATATTTAATTTCGCCACTAGAATCGCCTTCCTCAAGGCTGCCGGTCCCAGTCGGACCCATCTCCTGCAATTGAAAAGCCTGGGAAGGAGCTGCCTCGCCTGAAACCTTTTGCGAAAGCGAGAATTCGCGTATGGTACACAAAAAAATAGTTTCCTTCTCGCTCTCTGACATGCGCCCGGAAGCTAGCGTCCAAAAGGACCCTGGGATCTGAATTTGTTTCCCTATGTGCTCAAGCGGCTTTTTCAAAGCCGGATACTGCTTCATATGTAGGGTTTGCTGGCTGTTAGAAACGGGTTTTTTCTTGCTCCGACCCATTCTGCGGTGTGTGCGTGCGTGCTTAACGAAGTACTGGTGGCGAACTGTCCTAGAAATCTGAGAGAACACACGGGCGATTGTGGAGCCTCACAAAACCGAATAGAAAACGAAGGAAATAGACTGACTGCGTCAGACTCGCTAGACTCGCTGTCTCGACGGTCAGAGGCCACATATGTCATATCGCCACTTTTGTCATGATTAAAAAATCACGACTTGATTAGTACCCTGCCGTGGCTAATCAAGACTTGATTAGTACCCTGTCGGGTCTAATCAAGACTTGATTAGTACCCTGTTGGGTTTAATCAAGACTTGATTAGTACCAAAAAACGTCTAATCATGAAAGTAATCATGATTACGAGTGTATTCATGACGAGCCCTGTAAGAGGTACCCCGTTCGGTGTCCTCGGGGACGCTGGCGACGAACTCGGAGATCAACGCTTCTCGGTAAACCTTGTACACGACCCCATGCTTTTCGAAAAGGGTCGAACGAAGCCCTTGCATGAACTGAGTGTTGTCTTTGCCTTTCGTCTTCTGGTCGATCTGGTTCTGCATCTCGCCTAAGAACCGAATCATGTCAGGCGTGAGACCGATGTAGATCTTGCTCTCGAAGAACGCGAAGGCTATCTCCAACGGGATTTCCTCGTGACACTCGTCGGTGGCTTGATAACAGTGCTGGTGCCCAAAAACCTTGCCTCTGTATTCTCCCTTCAGAGCTTTTTTCAGGGAGAATTCGGCACGGGTTTTGACATCGTCGATCGCAACAAGACCCGCATTGAAAGGGGCCCACGGGTTCTCCTTCCTGCTGGACTTGATCTCGTTCACCCAGCCCCTCTCTTGATCCCGGCAGGCCTCGTACCCCGTCGCGTGGTACAGGCATTCAATGGGGAGACGAAACACACTCCCTTGCTCCGCCGCCTCGTCGGTCGACATGGGATTCGGCCACCGGTGCTCCATCTCGATTTGCCTGCACAGCTCTGCTTTCTCCTCATATTCCATCTTTGCTGCATGCTCCACTTTCAGCTTAGCGTGCCACCCATGTGCAGCCACCTCGGCTGCCTTCCTTGCCTCAGATGGGGTGGCCACTTGAGACATATCCACATTAGCGCCCGCTCCAGTATACGTTCTGGAGCCACTAGGTCCTTGAAGGGCGCGTTCGGCAGCACGCTGCACATCCGTTCTCCTGGCAGCCTGGGACAAGACGAAACTGTTCATTAGCTAATGAACGCCTTCCGCCCCGGTCAGGGCTCAGGGCGCGCGGTTCGAGGCGGAAGGCGTTCATTAGCTAATGAACGCCTTTCGCCCCGGTCAGGGCTCAGGGCGCGCGGTTCGAGGCGGAAGGTGTTCATTAGCTAATGAACGCCTTTCGCCCCGGTCAGGGCTCAGGGCGCGCGGTTCGGGCCCGAAAGCGTTCATTAGCTAATGAACGCTTTCCGCCCCGGTCCAGGCGCAGGGCGCGCGTTTCGAGGCCGAAAGCGTTCATTAGCTAATGAACGCTTTCCGCCCCGGTCCAGGCGCAGGGCGCGCGTTTCGGGGCCGAAAGCGTTCATTAGCTAATGAACGCTTTCCGCCCCGGTCCAGGCGCAGGGCGCGCGTTTCGAGGCCGAAAGCGTACATTAGCTAATGAACGCTTTCCGCCCCGGTCCAGGCGCAGAGCGCGCGTTTCGAGGCCGAAAGCGTTCATTAGCTAATGAACGCTTTCCGCCCCGGTCCAGGCGCAGAGCGCGCGTTTCGAGGCCGAAAGCGTTCATTAGCTAATGAACGCCTTCCGCCCCGGTCCAGGCGCAGGGCATGAAAGGGACGTACCGAAGCCTCTACAACAGGTATCTCGCCAGCAAGTCCGAGGTCATCGATCACTGGCGCTGGCCTCCTGCTTTGCCAGAAAGGAGCTGTAATCGACGCTTTCCACGCCTGGTTTACATAGCTCGCTAGATAGAATTCTCTGCTTTTACCTTCTTCTGCTGCCCTACTTTTCAAACTTTGAAAAGCCAAAAGCCGATTTGTGTGCTTTGGAAGGCTCAAGGTTTCCTCAAAGTTTGCGCTGTCTAATTCGATTACAGTAAGCTTTTTGTTTCTGAATGCGACGAAATACAGAATTGGAGTCTGGTTTTCAATGATACTGTACGCTACGCGTTTCTCAGGAAGGAGGCTACCCTCGACTACAGTCGAAGAGGTAAACTGAGGAAAACTGTAAATCATTTCTTCATTCTTCTCGTTCGGGTCATCAGAGTGAATTACTATTTGCAAGGTGTCTGGAGGATCGTCGGTTTCAAGCGTTCTAACAATGCTCCACTTGTTGCCAAGATAGAGCTGGAAAATATGTTGAGCCCTCAGTGCTTGAAATGTTTCTGCTGTCGCCATACCGAAATGAGAGAAACTGGCTGTCAACTGTGAAAGGGGTGTGTGTGAAAGAACTTTGAAAAAGTGATGTAACTTTAGCAGAATATTAAAAGTCATTTCTGGCGGCTGAAAATGACATGTCAAATATCGATGACAATTTTTGTCAAAAATGACATTTGCTGTCGCTTCCTGATTCGGTCTGTTCAGATCAAGGATATGATTTGAAGATATCCTGGTGTCATTTGCGCTGAAATCGAGAAGCGATCGATTCAGTAAGATAGAAATTCTCCGTTGACTCGCAAGTCCATATCATTTTCAGAACGTAAAAAACGGCTTCATAAGCTAATGACGGCTAATTTTGACGAAAATATGTTTTCTATTCCTTTTGATGAAGGTTGCGAGATTATCTGCAAACCGTGCCCGAGAATAGTTATTGAAGATTCTATGGAAATAGGGGCTGACTTTTTCAATCATGAGCCAATTCCAAGCACAGCCCCGAGTGCAAATACGCAATTGGTCCTTTGGAACGCGCCTTTGACGTGTAGATCGGAAGTTAGCTCTAATTCTTCACGCGTTTCCGGGTCACGCGCTTTGCGCGAAATTGACTTACAAGAGATAAAAAGCAGACTTGATACAGAATTTTCAGAGACACGTTTGGACTTGAGGAATGAAGACCCTCTTGTTTGTTTAAATGGTGAAGTAAACAAGCAGATTGTCGTGCGCAAACCGTACGAATCCGACATACGCAAGAAACAATATACGGGCGTAATTAGTATTAAGCAGCGACGTTTGCAGGCTGACAGTATATCAATGGCAGAAACCATTAAGTGCAATTGCAAGTCGCACTGCTGTCTATCTTTCTCATCGGCAGATATTCAGTCTTTTCGCGAAAATATTTTCAGCATGTCGCAAAAAGATAGGAAGGAATACTTCGTGAAGGACTTGCTAAAAAACAGCTTACGATCTGAAGACAAATTCGACTTCAAATACTTTTTGGCCAAGCAGCAGGTATGTTTATTTTTGAACTCGTTCATTAGCTAATGAACGGCCTCTGGCCAAAGCGCGACTCGCACATAGACACGTTGGCTGCGGGAACCGTTCATTAGCTAATGAACGGCCTCTGGCCAAAGCGCGACTCACAAATAGACACTTTGGCTGCGGGAACCGTTCATTAGCTAATGAACGGCCTCTGGCCAAAGTGCGACTCACAAATAGACACTTTGGCTGCGGGAACCGTTCATTAGCTAATGAACGGCCTCTGGCCAAAGCGCGGCTCACAAATAGACACTTTGGCTGCGGGAACCGTTCATTAGCTAATGAACGGCCTCTGGCCAAAGCGCGGCTCGCAAATAGACACTTTGGCTGCGGGAACCGTTCATTAGCTAATGAACGTCCTCTGGCCAAAGCGCGACTCACACATAGACACTTTGGCTGCGGGAACCGTTCATTAGCTAATGAACGGCCTCTGGCCAAAGCGCGACTCACACATAGACACTTTGGCTCCGGGAACCGTTCATTAGCTAATGAACGGCCTCTGGCCAAAGCGCGACTCACACATATACACTTTGGCTGCGGGAACCGTTCATTAGCTAATGAACGGCCTCTGGCCAAAGCGCGACTCACACATAGACACTTTGGCTGCGGGAACTGTTCATTAGCTAATGAACGGCCTCTGGTCAAAGCGAAATTTTTCTTGGACCTTGTGATAGATTGGGTATCTGATCTTGTTCATCACAGGATTGTGGAATATTGTATCATAAATTTCTATCTAAATTTCATAAAGTACACATTCATGACGTTGGTCGAGTTGGTACGGCGCTAGGCTATGAACCTCGCACTCGTGGGTTCGATTCCCACTAAGGGTGTAGGTTGCGCAGATTTAAGGCGTGACGGAGAGTGCTGACGAGCACGCGACGGCCGTCCCGCCTGCAGACGTGCAGTGCTGGGGGTGTCTCCCAAGCGTCTTAGATCCAGCCAACCTATAAAAACCCTTATGCGTTTCCTTGGATAATTTGTTAATAATTTTTGAGTGACGGTGTCTTTTGTTTTGTAACAGGTGTGCTTTAAGTTCTACTATATGGCTTACGGCATCAGCTACGGGTATCTTCACGACTGTCGGACACGCGTGCTCGAGGGCCGACACACGTTTGTTCATGGATTGACGTACGAGGAGGACAACCGCACGATTTCTCTGAAACGCGAGTCGGTCGTTGCATGGCTCAAGAAATACGCCGACGAATACGGACAACACCAACCTGACAAAGAACCGATTCATCTTTCGGATGGATTGACCATCGAAGAGCTGTGGGACGAGTACAACGAGGGCTTGCAAGAGAATGAGGAGAGGAAAAATGCTCTCTCAGTTACTTCTACAAAATATTTGACGAAGATTGCAGGAAGTGGCTCAAGATTCCATCGACGAACCGATTTTCTCAGTGCGATGTTTGCGCGTCCTTCAAGTTATTGAAGGAAGGCTTAACCAAATCTCAAAAAGGGGAATATTCATGAATAGCTTTGTGATGTGTTTATATGCTTATGTAATTTGTTCACTGACCCAAATTTGTGTATCTTGCACAGCGCAATACAACGGGCCTCTCAACAAACATCATGCAATCGCACGAGCGGAGCGCCAGAAGTTCTACAAACATGGTCGTAAAGCGAATATGACCAAGAGCATTACCATGAACAAAACTTGGCATAAGTATGCCTCGGTGATCATCGATGGCATGACGCAGTGGACCACCCGACTGCCACACTTTCGACGTATCCCTAAACATCTGGACTCTAAGGACTTCCTTGACGTGCACAACTTGGGGAGCATGATCGAGAACGTGGGCCGCTTCATGGATTTCAACTACGCCAACTTCAAGGACGATGCGAACTTCCTTGTCAACGTTTTGCACCGGGATATCCTCCGCATTCAAGAGCATCGACGCAACGGGGACGGGGAAAATTCATACCCGATGCCGGAAGTATTGTATATATGTACAGCTTGACAATGTGAGCACCAACAAGAGCAAGTTGATGTTGGCATACGCAGCTTGGCTGGTGCACACGGACGTCTTTCGCAAGGTGAAACTCAACTTTCTGTTGGTGGGACATACGCACGAGAACATTGACCAGATGTTTTCACGCTTCTCCGTGCGTCTACGACGCAAGCAAGCTTGGGCGCTCGACGAGATGATAGAGGTCGCACAAGAATGCTTTACGGATGGTGTAATATGCGAGCACACCGAGAACTAGATCTTCGACTTCAGCTATTGGTTTGATGGTCACGTCTTCGATTGCCACAATATTTTGGCACAGCAGACTTTCAAGTTCAAGAAGAACGAGCACGGCGAAGTGGGCATGCAGTACAAACAGTATTCCATTTCACCCAAATGGTTACCCGAGACTCCATTGCCAAAGCTTGTTTCTACACCCCCTGTCGCGGGGCCTGGATGGATACATCAAGCCGATTCCTTTTACCGAAGAAGGCATCGAAAAGCTTGAGCATACCTTACAGGCGTTGAAGGACATTTTGGGCACAAAGCTCACGGAGGTGCACGAAAAGTTTTGGCGCGAGGATGTCATCGAGAAACAGCGCCACCTAACTGCTGGTGGAGAATGTCAAGCGCCAGCGATACCCTTCCAGCATCCCGAGAAAATCGCCATCGAGCGCAATGCCACCTTGGTTCGACTGATAGAGGCGCCCGCGTTGGCGATAGAAGCTGCCGGGGCTGCCGCCGTCCCCGCTATACCGGTGCGCATCCAACGCCGAATTGATCGAGCGCCGATAGAAGTGTACAACGGTAAACGGAAACACCAAGGTCGAGCCCAAAAGCGAGCAGAGCAGTACGTGGACAACGCCCAGTGGGAGGTCACCTACGGCCAGATGACAGTTGGCAGCTTTGCAGTGGCTCTCGCGGTGGAATCTGAAAACGACAAGTTCGCGTTCCGCGTACAATTGAAGCGAAGCGAATGGTCGGATCCGTTGTACTTGGTGAAGGTGGAGGCGCGCTATCCGTCAACTCAACAGCTGCTATATCGCTATTTCCAACCCAAAAAAGCACACCGACACCAAGAAGAAGCACCTCGGCAAGCAGCTTGCGAGTCACCCAGGAGCTTTCGCAGCGCCACCGGGGCACCGACCGTCTACCGAGACTTTCGATAAGAATGAAATAGTGCTGGCATGGAATGTGGATGCGAAAGACCCCGAACGGAGTATACCGAACGAGCAATACGCGCAGATAGTCGTCGCTTTGCTTGCACAACAATCCAATCAAACGCACGCGCAAGGACCTAGGTGACTTGAATGAATCGGATGATTCCGATGAAGACGAAGCTTTTGATAATTGCGTAGCGGTAGCGGTAGCACTTGAAGTGGACGCGTAAAGCAAGACGAAAAAAAAACATGTAAATAATATGTGTATAACGTGTATATAGATTCTGAGTCAAAAGTTCTTTGTGTTTTCACTCCTCCTAGATTTCGAAAAAGTGCATTTGACCTCAATTTTGTACCATAAACCCCATTAAATCTAATGCACAACCTGCACTTGCATGTTCTTGATTGTTAAAATGCGGCTTTTTAAGCCTATCATGAGGTAAATAAGGCAATATCATTTTCACATGAGAATATCATTTTCATCGAATAGTGTGTTTTCCGCACATGCTAGAAGCGAAGATGATTTCTTCTCCGAACCGTTCGGTACTTCAAGACAGTATCTTGCTTCGCCATCTTCGAGTCCGACTTACGGCCTCTCGATGATAGGTGTCATTCAAGTCTTTCCTTGAATAAATGACGGATGGTGTGACTTATCATCTCGATGACATGTACAGTCATAGTCGACCGTACTGACGACTGTCTGTCATTATAATATATGACATGACTCGACATGACATGACATGACATGGTATGACATGTCTGACAGGTATGACACGTATGGCATGTATGACATGTATGACACATGTGTCATCGGTCATAACCCTGACA
>LGRX02006327.1:0-46664 GCA_001247695.2 Cymbomonas tetramitiformis
GAACCTATCCAACATGCACATCCACAAGAGACAAGCATGGGGCACGTAACCTTTGGAGCGAGTGCGGCCTGGCCTGCATACCTGAATGAATACGCACAGCCGGTGACTTTTCCGAAGCACGTGATTCCGCACCAGGGCGCAGTCACCGGCTGTGTGTATCCACATATTCGCTGACCACCTATTTACGCAGAAACTTTCAGGAGCCGTCCGCTCTTTCAGTCGAACAGCGGTTAACTAATTAAGCCACGAACCTATCCAACATGCACATCCACAAGAGACAAGCATGGGGCACGTAATCTTTGGAGCGAGTGCGGCCTGGCCTGCATACCTGAATGAATACGCACAGCCGGTGACTTTTCCTAAGCACGTGATTCCGCACCAGGGCGCAGTCACCGGCTGTGTGTATCCACATATTCGCTGACCACCTATTTACGCAGAAACTTTCAGGAGCCGTCCGCTCTTTCAGTCGAACAGCGGTTAACTAATTAAGCCACGAACCTATCCAACATGCACATCCACAAGAGACAAGCATGGGGCACGTAACCTTTGGAGCGAGTGCGGCCTGGCCTGCATACCTGAATGAATACGCACAGCCGGTGACTTTTCCTAAGCACGTGATTCCGCACCAGGGCGCAGTCACCGGCTGTGTGTATCCACATATTCGCTGACCACCTATTTACGCAGAAACTTTCAGGAGCCGTCCGCTCTTTCAGTCGAACAGCGGTTAACTAATTAAGCCACGAACCTATCCAACATGCACATCCACAAGAGACAAGCATGGGGCACGTAACCTTTGAGGCGAGTGCGGCCTGGCCTGCCTCGCTGCCAACCGTGGCCGTCCTTGCCCGTTTAGGTGCACCTTGTTCAGCAGCGCTCGTTGCTCCTGTTCGGGTACTCTCCATTCTTAAGTAACAGTACTCGCTTTAAAAAGTAAACTACCTGTTCTGCATACATTGCAACAGAACTGCTTTCTGTCACCCGCGTGATTCAAGAAAAAAGTAAAACTACTTACCAGCCATTTTCTTTCTCGACCTTCTGCTACTTAAATTAAATAAACAAAAAAATAAACTGTTACAGTTTAACTGTTTTTTGAAAACTTCAACTTCAAGAACCTAACTTGGTTTCTTGGCTACGATACCTCTCTCTTACCAGCTATGGTGCGCGTGGCCACTAAAATCGGCTACCTTTCGGCTCCCTACTGGTTTAGCCGAGACAGGTATGATACGATCTGTATGTGACGCATCCCACCTATCTACTGAACGATGATGTATACCCCTGCCTGCGTTCATACCTGGCCGCCATTCGCCAGTCGCTCCACTCCTGTCAAATCTACCTTGGCCACAGACCAGAGAATTGCACATCTACCATTCAGGATCCTCGTTTACCACGGTTTACCAGCTCCGTCTCTATATTTATACTACATTGCGAATTTTTATATCCATTTACCATTAGGCCACGACCATTTACCATTCCAGATCCTCGTTTACCACGCTCCGTTCTGAAATTACCAGGCTTTTACCATGCTTCAACCTATGTTACCGCAAATTACCAATGATTTACCGTCAGTTATTTTTTTATTATAAATATTTTAACGTTTACCACCTGATTACCACCCCACATAGGGGCTTACCGCCGTTTACCACCAGTTTACCACATTTTAACACCAGTTTACCACATTCTACCACGATTCCTTCTCAGTGTGCAGGTAGGCTGGACTCCGAGACCGTCCGAGACCGTTCCGGGTATATCTAGCTTAGGGTTTATTTATCTTATACAGTTTATCCACACGAGTACGGGACTTTCTGATATCTAGTGTACTTGGATATTCCGGTAGGTCGTGGCCCCATCCACGCTTTTATTCCACTTGCTATCTTGGCCATGATTGGCTAAACAGCCGCTTGAAGAGGTGGTGCGCACTTGCGCGTTTGGGTGCGACTAGGATTTGGACCATGGTTTTACGGTAGACGTTTCTTGCGGCTGCGAGTCATGCGCACCGCGCGTTGCTATTGCTCGGTTTTGGCAATGTTCACTTACGTTACTTTACCTGCCCTGATCCCGCTGGTTTACGTGTCACAACAACAAACACGCTTAGAAGGGGTCCCTCGAGCACCCCTGAAAGGCCTGACACACACCCCATATTTAGTCACGCTACCGCAGCCCATGTCAGACCCCACCGCATTTGCCCCCATCGCGCCCGTCTCAGCCGACAGCAAACGCCCCAACCATGACCCCTTTTTTTCAGTAATTGTCATTCCCCCCTTCAATCACGGTCCTACCCCAGTTCATTGTCCGCTCGAGCGCCCGGAGCATATCACGTTCACCCTCCAGCTCAGATCTCCCTCCCAGTTTGAATCATGCACGACGCCTCGCCAAGCGCTACATCGACGTCGCCGCGCCCAGCCCGTGCCGATCCGAGAGCACCGCAGAGCGTCAAGCACGACATCACGCGAAGTGACATCACGACACGACCACACATGACGTCTCTGCAATGCATGACAGGGCAAACGCAAGCGCGCGTTGACACCAAACGCCGCTGTCACTGGGAACCAATGGTCACAGGGCATCCGAAACGACAATGGCATTCACGGACTTCCACTATGCTCGCTTGAGTATTTAGCTAGCTCCTGCTTTCGAAAAGGAGATCCGAACCTTTCAAAACCATTTTGCGGTATAGTGATATTTGCCTCTTGTGGCCTAGTATTAAATGTGTTATTTGCATACATATACTTCGAATCCACATGAGAGCTTTGTCACTAGCAGTTTGTAAGAGTCCGGTTCGGATCCTCAGAGTGCCGGCACGCCACTCTGATGTATGTGCGAAGTCGTGCCGTTGTGCTTGTTTTATCTGTGAATTGCCCCCTGTGTTGCTCGCTTTCTTTGCCTTTCTGCTTTGCATGCTTTCACCTGAGCCTGAATCTACAGTCTGCGAGTACAAGTTAGACCCGCGCCCGTTTTGCGAATCTACGAGCCGGCGCGGCAGAAGCGCGTTGCCGCCTGGCATGTTTTGCGTGGCACAACAGTAGAAACGCATGTCGCCGTTCCGCAGCGCTGGAGATCCGCAGCTGTCCGAAAACGTTCACGAATTCAGAACACGCTCGCGAATTCTCACAGAGGGGCATTTTCCCCGTTGAGCGCGTAGCGACGAGATAGCCCGAAGCTGCGTTTATCATAAATTCACACCCGCGACGGCGAATCGTTACAGGCACTCTCAGCAGCATTCACGCGTGTGCACGATGCGACCGGCCTTTTTGCGCCATATTTTGCCCCATTTGCTTTGCGAATTCGAACCCCGCAGGGCTTGCTCGCTGAATATGCTCAAACCGGCGTGTGTGACCGGCGTTTGGGAATGCACAACCGTAGCCGCGCTAACTCGAGCCTTGACACCTGACTTTTGCTGTTTGACGAGGTTGTAGCCGAACCCATGTTTTCCCCACAGTTTGTATGATATTTACCTTTGTGAAATCGACCTGCGCAGGCTGTGGCAACGCTGAATTCCCCAAACGGACCTGTGTGACAGGTTGGGGGAATTCACGGCTGACGGCGCGCCAGCTTGAGTCCAAACACCTGACTGCACCTTTTTGACAACATTGCAGCCGAACGCGTGTTTTTCCCTCAGTTTGTATTATGTTTGTCTTTGTGAATTCGACCCATGCGGGCGTTGGCAGCGGTGAATTCCCCGACGGGCCTGTATGACAGGTTGTGGGAATTCATGGTTGGCGACGCGCCAGCTCGGGTCTGGACACCTGACCCATGCCTTTTTGCCATGCGTGTGCTCGAAGCACGCCTTTGCCCGCAGTTTCATTCATAATTTTCGACGTGAACTCGTGCTTGGCTGCTTGAAGGGCACCAACTAGGCCTTGTGGCAGGTTGGGGGCATTCACCGCAGGAGCCGCTCGTGCCGCGACCTGGGCGCACGACACGCGAGCCGCAGTGAATGCCCAATTGTAAAGTGTTGGTTTGTTCTGCTGGAACGGTGTCACCTCACAGGGTGCCGAACCTCTTCGTATATATTTTAGAAACTTGCCCTCCAATGCCACACCCACATCTCAAACCCAAAATCCCTCACAACACCCCACACTCAACCACAGCAGAGATACACCGCCATTTCAGCACCCGGCAATACCCCCACGCCCCGCCAGCCCCTACATTGCCACCCCTTGTTCACAATCGCGACAAACCTGTGAGATATATATGACTACGGATATATATTCGGTTACAGTCAGGATGCTTTCACTTTCGGTGTTTGCGTAAGTTTCGATAAACATAAGATAGTCTCGGCTTAATGCCGGAAACCCTAAACCCGTGACACCCGTACTGTACTGAGTGCTAGTACAGATAACAAGAAGTGACACACGGTGTGTCACATCCAGCACTATTGACTATCCTCCGAGTTTTAGCATCTTTAGGACCTAAACTAAGTGGGAACATACGCCATATACAATATATGTTCATATACTCACTATATCCAATGCATTTGTAGCATGCACCCTATCATGTTTGAGTTTCAACCTTTGGAGGGCATTCAAAAACATGGCATGTCACTCAAATATTTTTATCCAATTGAAATTCGAGCTGAATCATCCTGTCAGGCAGCAAAATTTTATCCTAACACTATACTCAATCATGCTTACCACATTTTCATGTTGGCAACTTCACATTACACTGGCAGATATGTAACTTTTGGGTTTGGGTTCGAAACCCTAATTATAAGGTCGATTTTATCATTGTATCTCTAGCCAAATGTAAAGTTCTAGATGCCTGACAACATATGCATTTGACCGTTTTGCGCCCTGTCACGTTGCAGTCATCATCATATATACCTATCAAATGATTTTTAGAATACTTAACATCATCGATACATATTAATGGCTGCCTTGTGCGCGGCAATGAGGTTCCATCGATATACAAAATCTTGATGGCAAATTTCACCCAAGTCAGTTTTTTTGTGGGTGCATGATAGAAACGGTGATATCGGTTTATATATATAAGGTGTATATATATACGAAGCAGTCAGAAAACACACAGTGACGGGTGCTCGGAATGTGATAGCATAAAACTGGCTAGGCAGACATACGGACTGTCTAAACAGGGAAGGCTAACATGACGGTGGCACGGTCACGGGTGACACATGCCACACACAGTGAGGGGTGACGCAAGGAGAAGCAGGCCCCCATACAGTGGGGGGGAAATCGGCTTCCCCGTGACACCACCTCACCCCGAAGGTGTGAGTGGCAATCCTAGAGCAAGCAAACCCTAAAACCTAAACCCAATGTCACTTAATGTCAGAGTTCAAGGGACCATTGCAGCTAGCTAACAGCTAGCAAGATGCGGTGTCACTCTGCAAGATAATTGCGGCGAAGGTCTAGACTAGTTCACTAACATGTCGGTTGCGATGTGGCCGCGTATGCACTAAGTGGTGGCGGCGGTGTCCTCGAAGATGTCGAGGGGCATCCAGACGACGAATCAACCAACTCCTGTGCGGTGCCAAAGCCAAAAGTAGCCTGGCACCACCAGAGCGAATGCGTCGATGAGAAGGGGTTGGGGAGGTGGAAGGTGAAAAATGCGGTAAGGGGGCGCGATTGAGCGCATTGGGAATGGCTCGAAAGGAACGATGGTGAGGGGCGAAGTGGGCGTGGCAACATCACCACACACCACTAGATGGTGAACAGGTGGGGTGCAAGGCGAGGGCGAAGGGAGTGGAGGGACGAAATCGAAGGAGTCAAAGCACTCGTTGTTGATGGCGAACGCGATGGACTCGAGTTTGGTGCTTGGTGTGTAAGCACCACCAGGCACCACCAGACCACAGCCAAAGGGAAGATGCTGTCGTCGAAGCAAGTCCAGTGCAGACCGAACTGCGGCCATGCGCGCACGCTGGCGTAGCGAGGCCATGATCTCTGCGTCTGCAAAATCTGGAAGGCGCGTCGATAGGGTTTCGTGGGTGAAAGGTAATTCCTCGAAAAATTAACCAAACCAAGCGATGGAGACGTCAAATTGGGGTGAAATTTGACGAGGAAAACGAGGGTAATGTCAAAAACGTCGTGCGGTAACCCGTATTCCCGCCAGAAGGGGTGCTGCTAGTCAGAAAGTCGAGTGGACGTTTGGGTTGATGGTGATAACGTAACTTCTTGTAAAATTAACGGAATCGGACGATGTAGGAGTCAAATTGGGTCAGTTTTTGACGAGGAACACGGCGGTCACGTCAAAAATGCCGTAAGGTAAGCCAGTTTTCCGGCAGCAGAGGCGCTGCTGGCCAGAGCGTTGGTGGAAGGAAGTAGGCGGCCAGAATGAAGGAAGTAAACAAAGGAAGTTTGGCCGAGGGAGATCACGTAAAGCCAGTCACAGACGGTAGGAACCACGCGAAGTCGGGCAAGGAAGTTGGATGAGGCGGCTGCACTCAAACCGATGAACGCCCAAAGGAAGTAAAGGGAATTGTAGAATCGGCGGAAAGCCAAAGCGAGTCAAGCCAAACCGAACACCACCAAGCGTGATGTGGGTCGATAACCTGATAGAAACGGTGATATCGGTGTATATATATAAGGTGTATATATATACGAAGCAGTCAGAAAACACACAGTGACGGGTGCTCGGAATGTGATAGCATAAACTGGCTAGACAGACATACGGACTGTCTAAACAGGGAAGGCTAACGTGACGGTGGCACGGTCACGGGTGACACATGCCACACACAGTGAGGGGTGACGCAAGGAGAAGCAGGCCCCCATACAGTGGGGGGGAAATCGGCTTCCCCGTGAGTGCATGCCATTGCGAGGGATATATACCGCAGTATTATGGATTCCGAAGATGTTGTACATTGTAGAGGGCACGAATAGGTCATGTTAAAGTATATTTTATGTGCACTAGACACCAGGAAGGCCACTTAGTGAGCGTAGGTAGCTTGGAATAATCCGGTCCTTGTGGGAGGACCGGCCTTTTTATTTAATTTCGAGCGGTTTCACCCCCACTTTTCAATAACGTAAATCACATAGCTACACCGAGTATACCACCCAACACAAGTTTTTAGATAATTACCGATTGGACACCTAAATATGACCCCAAAGCACTCATTTACCAACTATATCGAAAAAACGCGGCCTATGGCCCAAATTCACTTCGGTCCTTGTGGGAGGACCGGACCTTCGGGCAGTAGCCACCAAGTCCCCCCCATCCCCACTTATGGCGGTGCTGATATCAGATATGTCCCAAGTCCCCCCACCCCCCACCTTTCGGACGCAACCAAGTCCCAAGTAGGGGGGGGGGGTACAAAAACCCGCACTCTGTTTTTTCAAACACTCTCTTCTATTATACCGGTTTCCTTTCTGTTTGTGTTTCTCGTTTCTGTCACGTCTCACGGTCAGCCCTCAGGCGAGGGACTGTCACTCTTCTGATGTAGAGTTCTGTCCAATTCGAATTGCAATTCCCACATGAATTCGGAATTGTGAATTGTTCAATTGAACTTACAACTCTCACTTTGAAGCATAAAGGTTCAAGACTTCTTCAAGGTTCTAGGTTCTAGGTTGAAAAGTTAAGGGAAGCGAACGTTTTCTTTCGATATAAACTATGAAAGGTGGTCAGCCTATAAATATAAACAATAAAAGGTGGTTAGCCTGCCAGCTGCCAATGTGGGAATGTCATGCCACCCACGTGAGCGCCAGTTCATATCCACACTATTTATAACTAAATGTAAGGTGTTGCAGAACATTTAAAGAACATTTATACACTGTAGGTCTGTACGTGTCTGCTGATGCTGTCTCCTCACATACCTCAGCAACTGCAATAGTTTCGAGTCACTTTTGACGCGTAAATGGCTGCTCAAAGAACATTCGTCGCATTTCAACTGAGGGAATGTTAACTTCTACCTGACGTGAGCAGAGCATAATCTACATTGTACATTTTTTGGCAGGTCCATGGGCTGCTCTATTCTCCAAGTCTTCCTCGCCCTTCTATGCGCCACTGGCACATGCCGCGACTTGGAACAGCTTGCTCCTTCACAATCCGACGACAGAGAGCGTTCCTCGAAGATTCTCTTGACGAGCCGGACTATAGACGTACTCCCTGGCCCTTACGAGAGTCGCACTCCTATCTTTCTTATAAGAGTGCACACTTATCGCAGACGAGGAATTTGCAAGCTGCATTTGCGGGCAAGCTTTAGTAAAAATGACCATCATAGCCCTCGTTTCTAATTCAATTCGTCTTTAAGGTCGCTGAATCTCTGTCCTTGTGCAAATATGCAGGTCTCAAAGACTCAGACCCTGATTCCCGGCCTTCCCGCACCCTCGCGTCAGCTCATCGAGACACTGAGCGCTCGAGCTGATGTCAAGGCGCAACTCTTACGGGATCCACGCTGGCTACTGCTCTCTGGTGCCTGCCAACAGTACTTTGCAACCTTCTCCAGCCCTCCGACCGCCGAGCAACGCCAGGATTTGGTATCTCAGCTCAAGTCCGACGGAGGTTGGATAGTTGGATATGTCCCGCACAACACTTTTCTCATGGTCGCGTCCCGCCATGTTGCCGAGCGTCTGGGAAGCGTTGCAGGTCATTTCGGCGACCGTTCCCTGCCCTTACCATCTCGATGCTCGGCGATTTATGTCCTTGTGTGCAGCGTTCCTTGGCGGCGCCGCCCTCGGAGTTCCTGCTTCCCGTTAGAGTGACTCTCAGCAGCACCTTGGCCTGGGCGAATATACTGCGATGAGCTGCTTGTTACAGTGGTCATATTGATATTGATAGTATTGCTTGGCGCCGCTCGCTGTGCATAAATGGCTTGGAAAATATCGAGCACATGACTTTGTAGGTGTTTCAGGCGTATCTTGGGTTGGAGAGTTTGAGTCGAAGGATAAGCGGGGTCCGATTTTTGAGAAGATATCGCGAGAATACTCCAAGGTGCGCTCAAGGACACTTCTGCGGAACTGGCGAACTTACCCGTGTAGTATCACCAGTCGTCGCACCATAGCGCGAATCAACAGCTGCTGATGCTTTACCCAGTTCGTCGGAACACGGTGTCACTGCTCTGCTCTTGAGCCATCATCAGATGGAACGCGCAAGACACGTGTTCCTCGGCATGGTGAATCTCAACCGGTCATACTTTCGCATGCACTTGTGATAATGCGCCTGCACATCAGCATTCCACGCTCCTGACCGTTGCCGCTGCTCGTCCCCAAGCTTTGTGGGAACCGATTCGTTGTGAGATGAGAACCCTGACTCCGTTTCACTTGTCGCCTGTCCGAAACTTTTACAAGGGTGATCTGTGGTTTTTGGCACGATGCTTGAACTTGCTGCAGAACGCATCTACATCCGCGGACAGCGGCGCCTTCTTGATGCTCGCCGAGAGGCTGCACCTTGAGACGATAGAAATGCCTGCGGGCCGTCGCGGCCTCGTGGTGGAAGTGCTCCTTCCCCCGCTGGCATCGCCTTCGGGGACCGCTCCCAACGGAAGTGATTGTGCTGAGGACTTTTCTCGCACCGTGTCCTCGCACTGGGTGGCTGGCCTTAACTCTCTGAGGACCAATAGCGCTGCTTCGTACTCTTCGCACCCTGGGAGGAAACCCTCAATTGACTGTGCTCGAAGTTCCACACGGGTCCTCCTCGTGCTGGGATTCATCGAGCTCGAGGAGGTGCGGGAAAAGTGACCTTGTTCTCAACCTCCACGTATTTGCACGCAATCGCGCATCCCCACCTCGCGGCTCGCTGCCACCACCGCCCTTGTCTCACTGCTTGCTACCCGCGTTACACCCATACAGACCACCGCCACCGCCATCGACGGTAAACCTGCCGTATGTGAAGTCCCTTTCGGACTAGAACTTGAGGTCGGGGACCGAATGTTTGGAGCTCGCTGGTGACGCGAGAGACGTGCGGGGCGAATGTTTGGAGCTCGCTGGTGATGCGAGAAGACGTGCGGGCGGAAGTGTTTGGAGCTTCATGGTAGCGCGAGCGTGCGGGAGGGCGGAATGTTTGGAGCTCGCTGGTGACGCGAGACGTGCGGGGGCGAAATGTTTAGGGCTCATGGTGACGTGAGAAGACGTGCGGGCGAATGTTTTGGGCTTCGCTGGTGACGTGAGAGACGTGCGAAGCGAATGTTTAGGTTCGCTGGTGACGCGAAGACGTGCGGGGCGAATGTTTGGGCTCGCTGGTAGCCTTGAAGGCAGCGGGGCGAATGTTGAGCTTCGCTAGTGGCAAAGTGACGTCGCGAAGCGGAAAATGTTTGGAAGCTTCGCTGGTAGCGCGAAGGCGTGCGGGGCCGAATGTTTGGGCTTCGCTGTTGGCGAGAAGACGTGCGGGAGCGAATGTTTGTTTCGCTGGTGACGAAGAACATCTGAAGGCAAATATTTAAGGCTTCACTAGTAGCAAGCTTGCAAGCAAAAATAATCAGCTTCGCTGGTGATGCGAGAGACGTGCGGGCGGGCTTTGGAGCTCGCTGGTGACGAGAGACGTGCGGGCGAATGTTTGGAGCTCGCTGGTGACGCGAGCGCGGCGAATGTTTGGGGCTCGCTGGTGACGCGAGACGCGGGCGAATGTTTGGAGCTCGCTGGTGACGAGAGACGTGCGGGCGAATGTTTGGGCTCGCTGGTGACGCGGGGCGTGCGGGCGAGAGTGGTGGGCTCGCTGGTGACGAGACGTGCGGGCGAATGTTTGGAGCTTCGCTGGTGACGAGACGTGCGGGGCGAATGTTTGGAGCTCGCTGGTGGCCACGGGACGCGCGGGGCGAATGTTTGGAGCTGGCTGGTGACGTGAGACGCGCGGGGGCGAATGTTTGGAGGCTCGCTGGTGGTGCGGGGCGGAATGTTTGGGCTGGCGCTGGTGACGCGGGGCGCGCGGGCGAATGTTTGGAGCTCACTGGTGACGCGAGCGACGTGCGGGGCGAATGTTTGGAGCTCGCTGGTGACGCGAGAGACGTGCGGGGCGAGCTGGATAGCTTGCATTGAGCTTCCTGTGCATTTCCTGGTAACGCGCAGTCGTTGCAGTGGCTATCTGATCAAAGCTTGGCACACTACATCACCCCGCATCACCGCCGGAAGCACATGAACTACGACGCTGCGCCGGTCCTGCAGAGTGGCACCGGTGCCCCTCCCACCGCTTCATCTGAACCCCTTGCAAATCCTCCACCAAATAGATACACTGTACAGACCAGAACAGTATCCTAAACGATTGGACATATTTGTGTCAACAGTGCCAAAGGCTCGCCCTGCAGACACCTTTGATCACACAATGGCAGTCTCGGCTTTGCTTCAGTATGGACGTTGGGGACATGGAATGTTTGTGTTGTAGCTGCCCGAGTACCAACAGATACTCCTGCTGGGCTCTCTCAGTGCCTGAAGATGTTGCACTCGGCATGAGCTTGCCCGCTGAATTTTCACAGTCGTGTTCAATAGGCATGCCGAGAACTCTCCATTGGCAGCCGGTCTCAACTCCATGTGCCAACCTCCATGTGCCTCCGTACAACTCTATGTGCCAAATGCAGCAGGTCATGATTGCATAGGCAAGGTCCTCGCGGATTTGGCGTGCGATATTCCACTGAACCGGGATCCAATTGTCGGGAGCCTAGCATCGTGTTGCGGCATCTCATGGGCACCTGAGGGCACTGCAAAGAATGAGAACTTTTGCCGGTGCAAATATTTGGTTGTGCGGGTGGCAGATGGCTCTGAAGACTGGGCGGTATCGAGGCCCTTTTGGGCGGCCGGGCTGCAAGGTACTGGGCAGATCGTTGGGTGTGGGGACACCGGTGTGGACATGGACAGCTGCTTTTTCCGGGATGACACCGGTCAGTCCATTGGGGCTGCCCATCGCAAAGTGGTGCTGTACAACGACTTTGGAGACACCATAGGTGACAGCCATAGCCCACATAGCCCTTCATGGCTCACAGAGCCCTTCATAGCTCACATAGCCCTTCATGGCAAAATCTCTTATGAGCGCAAAGTGCTCTGCAACCTTTGCCCATGGCAATGTAAATAATATGTGCCTTTGCGCACCATTGCCGCATGGGATCCGGTACAGGTGTGTTCATGTACCGAGATCTACACACATATGTAGTGTTTATGCACCATACAATTATACTATGCTAAACACGGAGCTACAGAGAATCTGGCTGAATCCTTTGATCCCCAACGTAGATACACCGTGCGGAGGGGTTGCTTTACTGGGCAACTCTAGTGGCTACGAAGCTGGCTGTCAAAGAAGTTGGTCTTAGAATAAGCACGCATATACATATGTCGCCCAACCACTAGTAGTGTGCTAGACTGATTGAACCTCTGAGCAGGGGGCGGCGGCAGCTTCCTTGAATACCGGCTGCTCTGATTGTTTCTGATTCCTTCGATCGCTTTTGAGACCATCATCAAAGTCCAATCTCACTCTAGCACACACACACACACACGCGCCAAAGGAGTCGCAAGGATAAGCATACACATACACATGGATAGGTGTCCCGAAGTGTGTGCTGAATCCTTTGATCCCCAGCGTGGGTACATAGTGCAGCCGGTCTTCTGCGGCTACGGAGGGCCAAAGGAGTTGGTCCAAGGACAAACATAAACACACACAAACCCTAAGAAATTTAGGGTTGGTTGAGAACACGGCCTCACTGAATTGGTGACCGGAGATAGGGAGTGCGTAGACTGGGGAACGGGGACGGGGCTGGGTGACGGCGCGGCTTCTGGGCAGCTGCAGACTCTAGGGAGTGGTTGTGGGTGCTACCCCGGGCAATGGCGACGGCACGTCTTGGGGAGGTCACGGCGAGACTCGGCGGCTTTGGGGGCGCCCTTCCCTCGGGCGTCCTGTGCGGTCCTGGCAGGGGCACCACCTGAACTCTCGCATGTATACGAGAGGCGGGGGGAGCTGGAACCCCAGTGGCAGACTTAGGGTATCCGTGGCTAGTACTTCCAGCGATGGTGGTTGGTGAGTATTGGCGAACCACTAGCAGTGAGCTAGACTGATCCTCTGAGCAGGGTACTGCAGCAGCTTCCTTGGATACCGGCTGCTCTGATTGTTTCCAATGATGGCTTCAATCGCTAGGGAGTATCACCAAGGCAATCCACTTTCAGTTTAGGACGTGCACCGTTAGATGGTGCCAAGGGAATCGGTCCAAGGATAAGCCACACACTTGATCCCCGGTGTGGATATATAGGGCAGCCGATCTTTTGTGGCTACGTGATGCCAAAGGAGTCGGTCCAAGGATGAGCCACACACAGGTGAGTACATAGTGCAGCCGATCTTCTATGGCTACATAGCACCAACGGAATCGGTCCAAGGATAAGCCACACGCGCGCACACCGTTCTTCACTAGCGAGCTCCGGAAAATCCGGATAATTGTCCCGAAGTGTGTACTGAATGCTTTGACCCCGGGTGAAGGTGCATAGTGCAGCCGATCCTTTGTGGTTATGTGGCGCCAGCCGAATCAGTCCAAGGACAAGCCATACACTTGGCATATGTGGGGCTTGGGACACACAGGCATGTGTGGGGATGGGGTGCAGAATATCAGTTGCAGTGCAAGTGTGGAGCGCATCACTCAAGACCGCAGCTTCCTTGCAGCATGTCCAGCTCAAGGGCTTCAGTCCCGTACAGATGGTGTTGGGGGTAGGGGGTTGCAAATGGCGGGTGCGCGAGGTCAGAAGGAAGCAAATCGGTCTATATTTTCAGCTCCCTGGGCCAACCCCCTTTGGAACAGTGGACATGTGGTGGGTGAACAGGCTTTCTTGAGGCTAGGGTTTGGGGCAGGCAGTCAGCAGGGTGGTGGTTCTGAGCGTAGGCTTGGTGGTGGGGAGATGCCTCGGGCAGCTTGGGGGGTAGAGGTGGACTGGCTTCAAAGGCACCGCATCAGTGCGCAGGCAGTGCAGTTGCAGAGGCGCTCAGGTGGCTCAGCGAGGCTTAGGGGGTCCCGTTCTTCACTAGTAAGCTTCGGAAAATCGGGATGAGTGTCCTGAGGTGCGTACTGAATCCTTTGATCCCGGGTGTGGGTACATAGTGCAGCCGACATTCTGTGGCTATCTGGTGCCAGAGGAATCGGTCTAAGGATAAGCGGGCACACACAAACACAGTACATTCGGTGGCAATCTGGTGGCATGGGGTTTGGTTGCCAAATGAGTCGGTCCAAGGATCAACACGCAGGTGTATTCCCTGAGGAAGTCCATACCCATTATCACACCCAGGTATATTCCTTGAGGAAGTCCAAACCCATTATCACACGCAGGTATATTCCCTGAGGAAGTCCAAACCCATTATCACACGAGGTATAGAGGGTCCAAACCCATTATCACACGCAGGTATATTCCCTGAGGAAGTCCAAACCCATTATCACACGCAGGTATATTCCCTGAGGAAGTCCAAACCCATTATCACACCCAGGTATATTCCCTAAGGAAGTCCAAACCCATTATCACACAAAGGTATATTCCCTGAGGAAGCATGTCATGCACCAAGCGGCATAGGCTATGAAAAATAGGGCTCGTGCTATCACTGAAGGCGGATAGCTATGCGACATGTGGTTGTGCACCAGGCGGAAGTGTGTAGGGTGAAGCTGGAGGTCTGATGGAGGGGCGGAGCGCAGATGATGGACCGTGGAGCGTGATGGGTGAGGTGTTTGCAGATAGCGACGGGCATGGAACGCACGTCTCCGGGTCGATACTGGGGAACAGTGCAGGAGCAAGCTCGAACAGTGACTATTACAACGGGGTTGCGTTCGGTGCCAAGCTGGCATTCCACGACCTGAGTAATGGCGGCAGCGGGCTTCTCATTCCCGGAGACACAGGCGCCGAGTACGCCTCCCTCCGCCTCCCCTTTCCCCCTTTCCATCCTGGCGTAAGAGCCCCGAGGGTCCGAATCGGACTTCCATCCCGCAACGCGCTGATAGGATCGGCTTACTCCAGACGACCCTGGGATCAATATGCAGAGGTTGCGGAAAGGTGCGCAATCTCACAACATGTAGGTGTGGCAGCGAGGAGTGCATTCATCCATCTATCCAGAATGCATTGCATTGGGCGGGGCCACGCCAAAACCCTAAAACCTGCTACTCTGTGCTGTCTCCATCTGGGCTCCCGTCTCCACCACGGATGCCTGGTGCCGAGACCTCCCGGGGGCCGATCGTCCACCAGCCGGTTGTCGCCTTCCCGACAACTGCTCATCACAGTTCGTTCCGGCGCACCCAGCATTCCCACCAGAGGTGGGGTGAGGTAGGAGAAACTGATGAGATGGCGCATGCTGATGCGCAACCAGCTGTAAGAGGTCACAATTGTCTCTGGTCTTTGGGCTTTGAAGGGTCTAGCGCGGGTCCACGACCTCCCTCACGTGCACGGCGCCTGGCACAGCCTCTTCAAAAACATCCGCCATTCCAAGCCCCCCTTTCCCTTTGCGGAGCACCCCACCACATGGAGTGGTCTGGATATTCACCCCAGCCTAAGGGAGTGCCACCAGAACACTCTTACTTCACATGAGTATGTCACATGTCCACTAGTATGTCACATGCTCACTAGTATGTCACATGCCCACTTGGGTGTCACACAACTGGCCGTGACTTATGCCTATCAGTCATGCGGGTGTCCACGGTACCGCATCACGGGCCCAGCGCTGCTCTTGGATGTTGGTTTTTTCTCCTTAGGGGGGCGGATGAGGTTCACTTTGTGCCTCATGTCACCCAGTAAGCGAGCGGATTTTGGCTCCCGTGGGGGGATGGGGGTCCTGACCGACGCGAATTGTTCAACTCAGTTATTACGCAATTAGCTACGACGTGGGAGCGCGGCTTCACAGCGATTCTTGGGGCGAGGGAACGGGGGAGTACACGACCACCTCCAGAGAGGTGGACATGTACACGTGGCAGAACCAGGTGGAATTTCATTTAGCCTCTCTTTGAAAACCCCCTGCGTGATGCTCCTACTTCTTGTGCTGCTTTAGTTGCGCCCGCTTCGACCACTGGCAGGCCACTCTACGGCGCGGGCCATTAGAAGGGTGCAGCCCCCTACGGCGCCCTCAGGGAAGCCGGGTGCAGCCCCCTGCAATGCCCTCAGGGAAGCCGGGTGCAGCCCCCTGCAATGCCCTCAGGGAAGCCGGGTGCAGCCCCCTGCAATGCCCTCAGGGAAGCCGGGTGCAGCCCCCTGCAGCGCCTACAGGGAAGCCGGGCGCAGCCCCCTGCAATGCCCTCTCGCAGCTCCCGTGCTGCGCGGAGCGGCGAACACTGCGGCCTGGTGGGACACCGGCGGAGAACAGTCCAGGGATGCCGGCATTTGCACTCCTTGCGCTGGGATGGGAGTACTGAGAGGGGCGGCCTGCCTCTGAGCTGCAGCTGTGTGTAAATGGCATCGAGTACTGAGAGGGGCGGCTTGCCTCTGAGCTGCAGCTGTGTGTAAATGGCATCGAGTACAGAGAGGGCGGCTTGCCTCTGAGCTGCAGCTGTGTGTAAATGGCATGAGTACTGAGAGGGCGGCTTGCCTCTGAGCTGCAGCTGTGTGTAAATGGCATCGAGTACTGAGAGGGGCGGCTTGCCTCTGAGCTGCAGCTGTGTGTAAATGGCATCGAGTACAGAGAGGGGCGGCCTGCCTCTGAGCTGCTGCTGTGTGTAAATGGCATCGAGCAGCACTGCTTGCCATGTGCCTGAGGGGCGTTCTGCGCTCGGGTACATGCAGGACTTTCTGCCGATCTTTGCAGCCGGAAATTATGGTGAGCTGCTCCTTTTTATCTCCCCTCATGACGAGGTGGCAATTGCGGAGGGTGGGCTGAGGGCGTGGTGAGCGTGTCTTAAGGCAATGGGGCGTGAGGCGGACGGCAGGCTCAGTGCGCGGCGGGCGCTGCTTGCTGGTTCCAGGGGAGAACAGCTTCTCGCGGAGTGTCACCTCGCCGGCCACCGCGAAGAACTGCCTCGCAGTCGGGGCCACCCTCAGCACTGTGGGGGATCCGCCGTATGTCTACGGCGACGTGCGCACCCTCACTGCCTACGACCACCAGGACGGAGAGGTGGCCCGAGAGAATAAGGCATGGCGCTCGGCCCCCACTTTCCATCCTTCGGGAGCTGTCCCTCGACAGGAATCGCTCGTCCTGGTAACATGCTCTTCGCTCACCGCATACGCTATGGTCACGGCGTTCCTGCACCTGCCTCCGAAGCGCTACCTATGCCCGACATGCCAGCGTAGGCATGCTACGTTCTCGTGCCCGGAGCACACCCGTGTCGATGCTCCGAAAGCTAATTGCACCACCTCGCTATCGCTTATCTGAATCCTTCCATCTTCGTCCGGCTGATCCGAGGCAGGGCATTGGAAGGCATTGGGAGGCATTGGGAGGCATTGGAGGGCATTGGAAGGCATTGGGAGGCATTGGGAGGCATTGGAAGGCATTGGAAGGCATTGGGAAGCATTGGGAGGCATTGGGAGGCATCGGGAGGCATTGAAAGGCATTGGGAGAAGTACTTCCTGGGGAGATAATTTCTGAGACAGAGGTGGTGCTCACAAGCACCTGTGTTTCACAACAAACTTTGAGTACTTCTAGGGAGGTGGTCTGCAACCGGGGTTGCCGAAGAGTCAGCCCAACTGCAGGGCCTCACGGCACCCTGCAAGTTCCTTCCTCCCAACCGGCTGGCGCTTCAGCTACCCAAATGCCGAAGTGACTTGCTGCCAGACTTGTGCTTCCTTATGCACTTCCACTTACCCTCCACTTGTCTCATTCTGGCAGCCAGCCTCTTCAGCAGCTCCAGCCTCCGTGCCTCAGTCAACTGCTCATACCTCTGGTATGCATTTGAGACCCAGTCTCCCATCAACTTAATCAACAGGTGGTCTACCCCGAGGTTGAAGGCCACCGTGCCCCCCCCTCTCCGAAAGCTATGCCCCGAGTACTGACTCGGGTCAAGACCGATCCTCCGGATCAGCTTCTTCACTTCCCCCACAAACACTCCGTGTGTCATGGGCACCGTCCTGCCCCTTGACTTCCACAAGAAAGCCGGGCTCTCCGGCTCTGCCGGAGTCAGCTCAAAACACTTGGCCAATGCCCGTCTCGGGCACAACATTCCACCCATGGCCCTCATGGCCACTTTGTGTGTCCTTTCCTCAAACTGAACCTTTGAGAACACCAATGTTACCCACACTGTCTCTTTCAGCATAACAAAATCCTTTCTCCGAAGGACCCGCCTAACATTGAAGGCATCCACTTTCCCTACACAAACATTGTCTTTTCTAAGCAAGCACAACAAAGCAGTCAACATGGCTGCCCACAAAGTCACCATGTTACAGTCACTAAAATCCATTACTTGATACATCCTTGCAAGAATAAATAGTGTAATTGCGAGCTTCTGTTTAACTTCGTCTCCTAGCAGCCTCTTCAGGCCTCTCATAGTCTGAGCTACAGGAAATCGGTGGCTAACAGGCACCCGCTCAAACTTAGCTTCCAGATGCAGTCTCCTCACTCCGGCTGTATAGCTCTTTAGGGTGGAGACTTTGCAGGTCTGTGACTGAAACACATAAAACATTGCTAGGTCCTCGTCTGACACCGGCACAACCGGCCCTTCTCCGAAGGCTAGCATGAATCTGACGAACGCCCTCTGGCCGGTCGTGTGATTCTTCTTCGTGTTGTCCGCATCAGCAACACTCAGCACGAAGCTCCACCTGGCTCTCAGCCACTCCTTGGGCTTTGCATACTCTGCATTGCCCCTTTACCCCCCTCCATGGTTAGTTACAAACCAATTTTCTTCCATGCTTTCTCCTTCGGGGCTGCTACTGGGCAGGCAACAAGCACCACCGACCACCGAGTGGGGCTACAGTCCTTCCTCAACCCTCTCACCCCGTTCGGCGAGGTGAACACATCAGCGTCCACGGGGATGTACTCAAGAACTACAAACAACCCGGCATCTATAGCCGGTACCACAAGCTCTAGCCAAAATCTCTCAGTTGGCCAGAAAGGCAACACAAACACTGCAGAAGTTGTATTGGGCGCCGCCCGCTTCTCCCGGAGAAAATGAGTCAGAATTTCCCACAACAAGGAAAAGGGCGGGTTACAATACACATTCAGCCCCCTCCACTGTTTTAACAAACAAGAGTCCTCTCTGGACCACCAAAGGAAACACCGGGAGTTTCCCCCCACCTCATCACAGCACGCATCCACTGCAAAGGGCCCGAGCGCCCTAATCTTGTCCCACAACCAGTCCTTTACCATCCAATCATCTAGGTCCCTCGGGGCCTCCCTCCTTGACCACAACTCCAGCAGGTCATAAAACCTTCCCATCTGACTCCTACTCAGCGCGTCAGCCAAATCATTTGCCTTTGTGGAAATCCTTTTCATTACCAGCCTCACATCATGTCTGATAGTCAGCAACATAATTTCTTTCAATAATGGAATGAAAGTTGCCTTCCCCCACAGGTTCCTCGTCATTAATCTGGCCGCTTCATTGTCACTCCATATGACAACCTTGCACCCTCTCAACAGGTGCCCCCACTTCTTTAGGGCCTAGAAAATCACAAACAACTCCAAATAGTTGATGTGGCTCCAAGCCACATCTCTGAACGGGCTAAATGGCTGTAATCTCCATTGCCTCACCTCTTCTCACTTCACTTCAAACTATCTTCCCCCGAAGAAACCACCCATTCCCCCGTCCACTGCCTCTTCCCCGGCAGCATCCACTGCAAAGAAATCTCTCACCACCGGCCTACGGTTCAGCACTACTTCCTGACAGTTGTACTCTTCCAACATCTTGGCCAACCACATCAAATCCCGACTGAGGTCCACCGGCAAGGTGTCATAAAACCTCCTCTTCCTACCCGCTCTCCCGATAAAATCATACCCAGAACTCAGAAACATCTTGGCCCCGTACACCACCCGTGCACAAAACATCAACTGTCCCACCAATCTCTCCACTTCCTTCACTCTCACCGTCTGCAACACAGCCATCTCCCTACAAGCTGAGGCTACTTTCTGGACCCGGCTCTCCTCAATACTCATAGTTACAACTCCCAGTCCTGAGTGGTTGGACTGCAGCCTTACACCTAAGAAGACCACATCGTGTCTAGGTGACTCCACCTTCTCCGGGGCCACCTCAAATCCTAAATACTCCACAAGCTCAAGCAAAATCTCGAAACCCCGCTGACACTCCTCCTCCGTGTCAGCCACCAAAATAAAATCATCAAGATAAACTCCAATCCCCGGGAAACCTCTCTGCTGCATCATAAGTCGCACAAGTTGGGTTATGTCATGAAACAATCCCGGGGCAGCCTTTGCCCCGAAAGGGAACCTCGTGTCAATCCTTAACACATCTCTAAACTCGCTCGCCAGGAACTTCCACAGTGGCGCAGCAATCCCAACAAATCTATATGCACTTTTCAAATCAATTTTAGCCATAAAGCTGTATGGCTGCAATAGACCAAAGGCTGCTTCCACTGACTGGAACCGCCTTTTGTCTATAACACAATTGTCATTCACCGACAGGCCCACAGGTCTAGACAGGTCGTGAACAATCCTCTCTTTTACCTTTCCATCCACGACTCTCAGTACAATTCCTAGTGCAGACACACCGGGCACACTTTCCACATTTGTGCGCACCATCCTTCCTGCGTCCTCTTCCTCTTGCAGCTTCAGCGCTACCTTCTCCTCGTGCTCCGGTGGCACATAGTTCTCCACCCGAAAGAACTCATCCGGCTCGGCCTGCTGCCACGCGAAGCCCGTGGCTACCCCCTGAACCACCGCATCCGCGCCCGGCAGCCCCCAGGCTGCCTGCGCCCATCTGTCTGCCCGCTCCGTCAGTGGCGACACCAGTGCGCCCACTGCCTCCACATCCTGCATATACTGACAGTGTTCCGCCTCTGGCACTCCGTATGACGCCAAAGACACCCCCACCGCGGTGAACATAGCCAGAAACTTCGCTGTCCACGTCCTTTCCGGCTTACGCGCCTTCCCCCGCGCTGTCTCACCTTTCCCACCTGTCGGTTCCCGCGATACAAGCGTGACCGGCTCCTGCACCTCCTCCAATTCCTCCTCATCCACGGCTAGTCATTTGTCGCACTCCGCGGACCCGTGCGCTGCCGACTTGCATTTACGGCACGCGCGAATAAATCCGCAGTCCTTACCTTTCTAACAACCCCGCGCGAGTTGAAAGAAGTCACAGACACCATCCTTCCCGTCATTTTTACCTTTCGCTCCTTTGTCCCGGTTGTCGCGAACACCCTTCCCTCGACTGCCTTTGTCGTCAAGCAGACGCCGGCTCGCCTCACCCAGAGTTTCCAGAAACGAGTACTGAAACCGGAAACCCAATTGTATGGGGTCCCACGACTTCACTCTCCCCGCAATCATGTCATCCTGAACCTGGGTGTCAAAATCATACAGGTCCGCCCACGCATACCTGTTGTCAAGGCTCACGATCCACGAGATATAGTTCAGAAAGTGTTCCCGTTCAGACTCCGGCTCAATCTTTTCAACCATTTTCATGTTTTGTGCCAAAAATTTGTCTTTCGGCAGACGCGGAACTGCCACAGACTTCATCTCTCCTGAAACTGGGTCAGCGATAATCTGCTTCCTCAGTTTCGCGCAAGGCAACTCCCGCAGTGCGAGGAAAGAAGCTTCACTTTTTCCCGTCGCAGGCGTGTAGCCTGACACCTTCTGCATCAAGAACGCGTCCATCCGTCGCTTCAGTTCCTCGTCCCGCGCAAGGTCATCCGGTGAAATACCTGCACCTCCTTTACCTTTCTTGGTCTTGTTCGCTGTCGCAACCTCCTCCCCATCCTCGAACACTGCACCATCTGCCTGCTCCTCCTCTTCGCTCTCATCGTCGTCCTCCCGCGCCCACTTGTCGCTGGTACGGTTCTCTGACGCCGACTGCTGCGGCACCTCCGGGGGTGTATAGCCTAGTTGCGCAACTAGCACCTCCACGCACTGCTCCGCTGCCTCCACCAGCGCTGCCACGAAAGCCGGTCTCTCTCTCCCCGGAGGCTTCAGAATCGCCTTCTCCGTCACCTTTCCTCTCGCGTCCCGCACCGCGGGCGTAAAGACGCCGAGCGCCAGCCCGTACTCCAGCATCTCCACCGCACTCTGCACATCCGCTGCTTCAAAGAAACGAACGCACCGATCCAACGCTGGCGCTACGGCGTCACTTCTTTTCCACTCCACTGCTCATCGCTAGCATACGCATCACCAGTCCCAGGTCCCCGTACACCGACTTAGACTCCGCCTCCGATCCGCTGTTCATTGCTTCGTTTACTGCTGCCATTGTTGTTAGAGTTTAAAATTCTACGAGAACTTGTTTGAAATTTTGAACTTTTTGAATTGGTAGACTCGGAGCCCGAAGTTCTCGCAGAATGAAGTGAAGTGAACTGTCGCAACTTATTTCAAAAGCTCCAAAAGTCTCTTCATCTTCACGGGCTACGCCAAGCGACACTGAGGCTTGCATAGCCGAACATCTGTGTTGCATGCTCCGCATGAACACAGATCTCGCACAACCAATCAGAAAGCACATCTGTGTTCCGGCTCTGCCCGAACACAGATCTGACCCGACTGTCACGGTTCCCCCGTGACACCGTAGCCAATCAAACAACAGAGAAGTCGACTTCGCGGATTCCTCGCGGCTCTGCCTTGAGAAATCCCTCGGGAAAAAACCGCAAAAAATTCACATGTCCTCGTCGAGCCTTGGGCTCATTTTTTGCAAGCAGAAATTTCTCCCCCGTACTTCCAAAATAATTTAGAAATAAATTTCTCAATTATTTACACACATTGGAAGGCATTGGGAGGCATTGGGAGGCATTGGAAGGCATTGGAAGGCATTGGGAGGCATTGGGAGGAATTGGGAGGCTCGTCTTCTCCCCGCATCCTGCACGCTCGCCGATAGCTTCCCGGGAGCTCGGATTGGTCTGCTCGGATCTGACGGAGTGGCTGCGTCTGCAAGCGGCAGGTGCTGGAGGCCGACTTCGGTCCCAGCTTAGAGGGCGTCTTCGGCACGCGGCTCTACGTAGTTGAGGGGGCGCCAAAGGACGGCTGCTCAGCTTTAACAAACGCCGCGAGTATTGCTGGGAACGTGGTGCTGCTTGACCGCGGCACGTGCTACTTCACTGACAAGGTCGGGCCTCGCAGACCGCATCGACCCTCGGGCTTTTGCGGCTGACCCATATTTGTTCTAAGCCTAGATGTGTGCTCCAGCTTCATCCGCATCTAAAACGGGAAGGGCGAGGGAGGAAGGCACCGAGGAGAGGGGTGGCGGGGAGATGACGCAGGTGCGCCGGGGAGAGGCTGCGGGCGCGGTGGCCGTCATCATTCTGAACAATGACGTGGACGGTTACATCAAGATGAGCGCGCCCTCCTGGGACCCCGCCAGCGACATCGCGATCCCTTCCGGCCTGATGGCCCGCAGCACGGGGGACTGGCTCAAGCCGCTCATTCGCAATGCGGCTTTGGACGCCGAGTACGTCGAGGTGCCAGCCCCAGAGGATTTTAGGGTTTTACGGTGTAGCGCACGCTCTGGGCAGGCTGAAGCTCTCCGGCCGAAACTGGCTTTTGCCTTTTTGTGTATCTCTGCATTCAGCATCGCCCGTCAGGCCCGCCGCAACGTTCCCCAACACCTGTGTAGCACATGGTCGCTCGTGTGGCACCCCACAGGGCCCCTTGGTGTGGCACGGTCAGGGTCCTACTGAGTGCTCTCCTCCCGGCAGGTGGAGCTGAGCGACGCCGACCGTCCTCGGAATCGCTTCGACAACATGGCCGACTTTTCTTCCGTCGGACCGACGCTGGACGGGCGCATCAAGCCCGACCTCACAGCGCCAGGTCAGCAACCGCGCAATCTCACAGCTCGCTCCATTGGCGGCCCTTGTGGCGCCGCTCCTGTGGCGGTGCCTGCATCGCCTCGGCTGCAGGTGTGCCACGTTTTGGGGCGTTCCCGGTGCAGCGTCGGCTCCAGAAAAGCGAGGAGAGCAGGATGGCGCGCAGTCCGCACGGCGGCGGAGATTTCTTGAAAGCGGAGATAGGGGCGTGGCATCTGTGGCAGGAGAATCCATCGTGTCCGCAGGCACGGATGGCCGGTTCAGTGGCATCAAGCAGTGCTACGTGGCAGCCCTATCGGGCACCAGCATGTCCACTCCACTCGTGGCCGGAGCAGCCGCATTGGTGCGCCAGTACTTTGTGGACGGCTATTACCCCTCCAAGACAGCCACCCCGGCAGACTCTTTCAACCCTTCCGGGGCCCTGATCAAGGTGCCTTCTACCCCCAGTGCCCCAACTTCTTCCACTGGGATGATGGTGGGCTGGCTTTTGTCGGCGGGCCTCATGCCATTCAGTGTGTGCGGTGGTGAAGCAGGCGGCGGTGTTGAACGGCGCAGCCGAAATGACCGGTTTCACGGAGGCGGGCTTCCCCCTTGACCCCCCCCCATCAATTCGTCAAGGTTTTGGCCGCCTCCAGTTGAACAGCAGCCTGCCGCTCTCCAACACCCCGGAGCCAGGTGGGCCAACCTTTATTGAGGTAGATAAACGGCATGCGCAGGATTGTGTGGGGCTTAGGACTCAGATAGCTACGTGACGTGTCATGTCCTACAAGGCCCTGCTCGTAGGTAGCTACATGACCTTCTTAAGGTTCTGTGGCGGGGCTCTGCTCTTCGGTACGCGATGTTCTCTATGTTCTGTGGGGCTCTGCTCCTGGGTAGCTACATGGCATGAGTGCTTCATAAGGAGCTACATGGTCGGCATAGGTTTCTTCATAACTCTGGTCTTAGGGGGCTACATGGCATGCCCAGGTTTCTTTGTAAAACTGGTTTTAGGGGGCTACACGGCATGCGCATATTTTTGTATGAAGCTGGTCTTAGGGGGCTACATGGCATAAGCATATTTTTGTATGACGTCGGTCTTAGGGGGCTATATGCCATATTCAGGTTTGTGTGTGACGCCGGTCTTAGGGGGCTATATGCCATGCACAGGTTGCTTGATGACACTGGTTGTAGGGGGCTACATGCCATGCGCGGGTTGCTTCACGACTATGGCCTTAGGGGGCTACATGCCATGCGCGGTTTTTTGTATGATGCTGGGCTTAGGGAGCTACATGGCATGTGCAGGTTGCTTTATGACTCTGGTTGTAGGGAGCTACATGCCATGTGCGGTTTTCTATATGACGCTGATCGTAGGGGGCTACATGTCATGCGCAAGGTTTCTTTATGACGTGATTCTTAGGGGGCTACATGCCATGCGCGGGTTTCTTTGTGATGCTGATCTTAGGGGGCTACCTGGCATCTTCAAGGTTTGGCCGTGCTCTGGTTTTGAAGGCTTGCGTGGCAGCTACGGCGCTTAGGGGGCTACAGGTACGTGCAGTATTTCGTGGGGCACGGCTCTTTGGTCGCAGTGACTTTTGACAATTACAGAGGTGGTGCGTGCGAGAGCCGCCCAGGGTTCAATCTGTTCTTGGTGGACAAAGTGGAGGTCCAGACGGGAGACATCAAACAGTATTGTGTGCAAGTCGACGTGGCAGCCGTCGCAGAGCTGAGGGTGACGCTGGTTTGGCACGACTACCCTGCGCTCACCATCAGGTGCCTCCCATACGGGTTGCCGCACTCGTCGCCTTTTTTTTCTTCATCACGCGGCCACGGTCGCATCGAGATGCATCACGCGAGGAAGCTTCTGCGCCTCTCACAGGTAGTGTGCCATTATGACAAGGTTGTCAGCGTCATCTCCGGGATTCAGCTTGGAGCGCCCTCGGAGTCGCAGCGCCACGGTCCCTGCGTTGTTTGATCTTCCTGCAGCCCGTCCTTAACATATTTTCAGCCAGGCGCTGACCCCCGAGTCCCTCTCTGCCCTCCCCGCCCCGCCCCTTGCCCCCATCTACCCTCTCTCCCCCTGCGCCCATCTGTCCGATTCCTCCCTCGCCCGCCGACCTGGTTCTCCTCAACCACACTTTGCCAAATGCTCGCAACAGTTCGAAAGATCTGGTCAATGACCTCGATCTCGTGGTGCGCTCGGATGCCACCGGGGAGGTGCTCGGCAACGGCGGCACGGAGGCGGATCGCGTGAACAATGTGGAGCGTGTCAGGGTACTGTCGCCGCCCGTGGGCCGGTTTGTGGTGGAGGTGGTTGCTCACAACATCCCCTCGCCGTCAGCTCAGCCGTACGCGCTGGTCATCACGGGTGCCTTCACATCAGCGGGCCAGTGCGTCGGTGAGCCCCGCGAATAGCAACCCACGTGTCAGCGCCTCGATGCACGGTGCGATGGTACCCCCTCTTTTCCGGCTTCGTCCAATAGCTTTTCCCTGCGCCCTCAAGGCCGCAATCAAAGAATTCCGCCCGCGTGCGGCCCTTGTGAGTCTCGACCTGTCCTGCGGGTTGGGTCGAACTATCTGCCTACTTCTCCAAGGCTCAACCCCCGAGAGGAGAGCAGCGGCAGATGGCTGCCCAAGCATGATGCTATTACTCAAACCCTGCGCGGATCGCACCAAGCTTCTTGGCGCGACTGCCCCCCTCGAGGGAGCGTGGCTGGCACTTGAGTATGGCTGGCCCTCGCGGTCGCATCCACTGTTATCATCTTGCCGGGTTGCTTGCCAATCTGCAGGTGCCCAGATCACGACCTGGCCAACTGCGCTTGTGGGGGCGGGGCAGCCTGTGGTCTTCACCTTCGAGCTGTCTTCCAGCTCCGCCCAAGCACAGTGCGAGCTCGTCGAAGGTGCTAACGCTTCCTAGCGCGGAGCGCGTGACGAAGCATCGCGCGCGCTGGGACCAGGGAGCAAGATCCCATCGAACGGCTCTGTTTGCATGCCCACGGAAGCAAGGCGCGACTGTTGCGCGCCAGCAATGTCTACTAATTTCTACTGAATACTACTATTCGGTCACTACGATAAGATACTTTCTGTAGCAAATATGTGGTTGTATTATCCAATACCACGGATGTGACCGCTTCGACCTTTGATTCCTGACGGGGTCCTGCGATCAGCCTTTTTCCTGGTGGACGCAGGTTTCAGGGAGGTTCGCCCATCACGAAATGCAGAGTAGGGACGCCCTAGGCGTTGGCCTTGTACCGTCAGACGACAAGGGAGGGAGCTGAAGCAGCGAGGGAGGAGCGGGTGCCCGCCAGGCGGCGACAGCGGAGGTGCGCGAAGTGGGGCTCACTCGTGGGTCAGCTGCGCCAGCCCTCGGACGTACACCGGGCTGGGGGATGGCACGTACACGTTTAAGGTGTGAGCGCTGCCACGCCAAATCGCTTCCAACAGTGTAGCCTTCGAACAAGTTGAGGGGGGCGTGAATGCAGGGACATCGCTGCGAGGCCCTTTGCAGACTGCGGTGCTGTGGTGGCCATGCATGATCGAGAGATGGGAGGGGCGGATGGTAGTGGGCAGAACACCGATTGAGGCTGGCGGCTGGGAGGGCGTATAGGTGCGAGAGGGCGGGATGGAGAGTGACTCTGACAGCTGGCAGTTCGTTGTCGACAACACGCCTCCAGTCACAGTGTTCCGGGAAGACCTGCAGGAGCTTCCACCAGCAGTCTCCTCCAGTGCGTGCCGCCCTTTGCTCACGCAGCTGACGAGAGCGCTGCGCTGCCGCCCACTTTTGCTGAAATGATCTCCAGGAGTCCGGAATCCACATTGCGTTCATCCCCTTGTCGTCGGCGAAGCCATGCTGCGCGGTTGGATGCATTTGCATACTTCATGCTGCGCCGTTGGATGCAGTTTCATACTTCGGCTTTGGCATGCTGTGCGATACAGCTGCACGTTTGCCTGCCTTCACTGGGGGGTTTGAGCTGAAACTCAGGGTCCCCCGGGCCCCTCATTTTATTCACAGATGACGCGGTGTCATTCTATTTCGCCCCAGAAGGCTCAGCCGACGAGGTGCAGCCCCACCGAGCCGCCTCTGTTGAGCGATATACAGTAGGCTGTACTCATCACTTTTCTGCCGCAAGGTATGGCACTGCAGTCTTGATCACGACCCGCTCCGAGATCTGCTCCGCTCGAGGGGTGAAGTTCTGCACATAGTGGATATGCCATCCGACGTGGACTGCGTGCATGGCTCCTGGCAGACCCTCTAGTTCCACGTTCCAGCTTCATTGCACCTTCCTGGAGGGCACCTGGCGCTGAGCATTGCCTGGGGGCATGGGCTGCCATGCAGGCTTCGGTGCAGTTTGAGTGCCAGCTGGAGAGTGCCGACTGGGACGGAGCGCACAGCTGGCGAACATGCAGCAGCCCCGCAACCTACGAGGCAATGCCAGATGGCAGCTACTCGTTCTCTGTGAGAGGGATCGACGAGGCGGGAAACACAGAAGTGACGCCCGTGCAGCATCAGTGGACCGTGGCAGCCATGTACCTACAAACTGTCATCATCGAGCGTACGACCCCCGCCCCCCTTGTCATGTTCTTGTGCCGTTCCCATCAGCTGCTTTGATGACAGGACGCTCCACTTCCACTTTCAGCGTCCGCACTGCGGTGGAAGTAGCGCGCTCGAAGTCTGGTTTTCCAGAATGCGCCACTTTTTCAATACGCCGTGCTTTCCAACATTGGGGAAATTGGCGCGCTGCTCGAGCAGAGTGTCGCGCTGTCGCGGAAGTCAGCTCGTGTCACTCCAGTGCGCGCTGTTCTTGTAGCAGTTCCCTGCACCAATCTTTCAATCATTTTGTTATGTCAGCACTATGCGCCGCTTGCTGCCGGTTGCGTGAACTTATTTTCCGCATCAAGACGGAGCTGCTTGTCACTGGAAGCTATAGCTGACCGTTAGTAGGGTTCATACCCTGCACCCATACCATCTTTAGCGTCATCGGTGAGTCGCGCTTTAACGTCATCGGTGAGCCGCATCGGTGCAACTCAAGGAGTGAGGCCTCGGACGTGTAACCAAGCAGACCCTGATGAGCTGATCACCAGCAACTCAGTCACCTTTAGATTTGCTATGGAGCACTGGAGCGAAGGGCTGCTCATCACTGGCTACCAATGCCGCATTCGCAGCAAGCTTTTGGTGCGGTCCCTCACATTGCCTCCGCCCACCTCTCCCCGAATGACACCCAACCAACGGGCAAAGCGCATCGCCTCTCTACGCGGCCGCAACTGCATGGCCTCCGGCGGCGAGCCGGCATCCGGCTTCTCTCCCGCCTCACGTTCCGCAGTCACACAACCCTCACGGGGCACGCACTCTGCTCCACCTCGCCATGACACAGCTCTAGGATGGGCATTGATCAGCGAACGAGGTCAGTTTTGAGATGGGAGTATCCATCGTGTCGGCCGTTTTCAGCTCACTTCTCCTCGGAGACGCATGCAGAGTCCGGGTCCAGGGAGCGCATGCAGTGCGGAGAAGTGCAGCGGGGAGAGGACCGGCTGCCTGGAGGACCGTCGTGCGCCGCAGGTGGAGTTGGAAGATGAGGAGACGGTGCCCTTCGAGTCCTGCATCAGCCCAGTCACGTACAGTGAGTTGCCGGTACGCCCCGCGACTGGCTGCGTCGAGGCTCGATCG
Organism: Cymbomonas tetramitiformis; assembly: GCA_001247695.2. Taxonomy (NCBI): domain Eukaryota; kingdom Viridiplantae; phylum Chlorophyta; class Pyramimonadophyceae; order Pyramimonadales; family Pyramimonadaceae; genus Cymbomonas; species Cymbomonas tetramitiformis. Next base: position 29,329 of record LGRX02006327.1, read on the forward strand.
CTCACACCCGCGGAAGGCGTGGAAGGCGGCGGCGCGCAAAGGCAGGTGCATCGCGCCCAGAGGCATCGTGTGGAGATTGAGATGTTGCGCCCGCGCCCAGCATGCAAGACAGCCGCGCCAGGTGGAGATGCCACGACACGAGAGGATAGGTGCGAGCGGTGCAGCGAGTAGGACCTGGGGGGTGACGCAACGCAGGCGATGTGAGGTGATGTGAGGCGATGTGAGGTGATGTGAGGCGATGTGAGGCGATGTGAGGTGATGTGAGGCGATGAGTGCGCGCTGTGGCGGGAGAATCGAGACAGGGGCGGGGATCTGCATATTGTCATGCCTGCGATGTGGGGGACGGGTTGGAGTGCGGCAGGAAGGAGCACACCAATTCCAGGTCCGAGGGGTAGCCTCAGGGGGCCTGGTGGAGCAGACACCGGAACAGTTCGAGTTCACGATATACGCCGGGGCGCCGGCCGTGAGCATCACCGCTGGGCCTCCTGCCATCACCAGCGACTCTGCCATCTCAGTACACTTCGAGGCGGACGAGCCCGACTCTGAGATGGAGTGCCGGGTGCTGCTCGCCAACGGCACCGGGATGGTGCCATGGAGCGCATGCACGAGTCCTCAGGTAGGGTCCGCCTCCCTCGGTCACCGCAGAGGCCCTTATGCGGACCCCACTTTTCTTGGCTCCAGCAGAGCCCCTCACGCGGCCCCCGCCTCCCTCAGCCACGGCGCAGGCACTCGGACGGATTCCGCATTCTGTTGCGTGGGCTGTGTGACATGTGACGTGTGCGGCCTCCCTGTCGGAGCTGAGGGGTGTGCCACTGTATTGTGCTGTGTGACATTCAGGGCAGCCACGTGCGTGCCACACGATGCTCCATACCCCTTGGTGTGGCTCCATGCAAGGCTGACAGGGGGGTACCGTGCCCCCCCTCATGAATGCGAGATTTCCGCGCAAGGCGGAAGGGATGAGAGGCGCCAGGACAACCCAGGCCCTCAGAGGGTCCTCGCACGGATTGGGGGAGTCCGCCAGGTGTTCCTTACACTCCCAGATAATCGCTATGTCATCGTCATCGCGGCGCTGGATCAGTTCAGCGTTCGCGGACTGGAGGCTTCGGTGGAGTTCTTGCTGGACCGCACTCCACCGACGTGAGTCCCAGGGTGGCGCCTGTGCGTTTGCCTGCAGCACAGGGGAGGTGTTCCGAGAAACAGCGAGGGGAGCCAAGCCCAGGGGAAAGGAACTTCTGGTACAAGCGCGTGGTAGGCGGCAGGGAAAAAGTGGACGTGACTGGTGTGGCCGTTTGTACTTGGCAGCGCGGTTATAGGGACGCCGACATCTCCAACGAGTTCCGTGGAGATTCGATTTACAGGATCCGACGGTGCACGGGGATCTGGACTCGCGTCTGCTACTTGCATGTTCGACGGCACCGAGATCCCGCAGTGCAACAGTCCCTTCGAGCGCCCGGTGACGCCCCGTGTGCGCGCCCAAGGGGCCCAGCGAGGCTTAGGCGGTCTCGCAGAGCGCTCCTCCCGAGGGCTCCGGAAAATCCGGAGAAACACCCTAAAAGTGTGTGCTGAATCCTTTGATCCCAGGCGTGGGTGTACGATGCGGCGGAGGCATCACTTTCCGAGGCACTCTGGTAGCATGGATACTGCTTCTCTAAAAGATCACCACACGGATAAGCACGCATGCCCAGGGGCGCACGTCTCTCTGTGCATCTTTCTTGCCCTCTTCTTGCCCTTTGCCCGAACACTTCTGAGCGGTGCTCCGAGGCTGTCGTGGAGCCGCTCGCCCGAGCAGTCTCTAGTAGAGCCATCTGCTTGAGGAAGTGCAGTGCATGCAGCAGATCAACAGGATGTGGCGATCGGTCAGCTCACGGGGCGAGAACTGAGGCTGAGGCTTTGCGACCGGGGAGTTTTCATCGCGCAGGAGGCCGGCAGTGGCGTGCACACTTTCGCCGTGCAGCTGATTGACATTGCGGGCAATGTCGGCGACTTTGCTGGTGGGAATTCCCGGCCCCGGTGCAACGGCGATGAATGCTCGGCCGAGGATAGATTGCGCATCAAGGCAGAGGCTGCCCCGAGCCGAAGCGCAATGCTCTGACAGCTGAGCCAGAGATGAAGCCGGCAGCCTTCGGCATGAGAAGTATTCCCAACACGCGGCAAATGCACTGTTTTTTGGAGAGTGCTAGGTGTAGAAGGGGGAAAACGAGAACCAATCCTCACCAATCCTCACTAGCCCATTTCCTCACCTCTACATTTGGCCCGTGAGGCCCTTGTGCCCTCCCTCCCTCCCTGTGTCCAAGCTCCTTGCTGCCCGACAACCCCTTGCTCCACTCCTAGCGAGTATGCCTGGTACTCTTGGTCGTGCCATGAAAGGCTTCACAGCTCGCACCACGCGGATAACCCTGCAGCCTCCCTGTCCTCCCACGGTGTGGGCAGGTCCAGTAACGATCACGGTGGACAAGGACCCCCCCGATGTGACAATCACCGACTCATCTGGGGGAACCTCCGCGGGCAACCGCAGCGCCGCCTTCGACCTTGCCGTGTCTGACCAAGGACCGGCCCCGTCCATGGTACAAGCTGCGCGCACCCCCTTCTTGTGGGTGCGAGAGGACATGTCCAGGCTCTGAGTGATGCTCCGACCCTCTGATTGTCCGCATACGTTTCCCTCACGCGCGCACTGCACGCGCACTGCTTTCAGCGCATGCAATCCCCCTCCCGCCCCCTCCGTCAAGCTCAGGGGTCTCCAGCGCATGTGGGCTTGGAGGTGATGAGCCGGGACTGGGGGAGGGCAAACACCTCCGCCAGCTGGACCAGGTGGAATGCACGCTGGCGCAAGAGACTGCGTACGGCAACCTGACGAGCCCTGCCCCCCTCCACTCGTGGATTCCCTGCTACGGCTCCATCGAGTACACCCGCCTACCAGTTGGCAGCCTACGGCTCTCTGTTCGGGCATATGACAGAGTGAGAGCCTCTCGCCACTGGGAAGACTTTGATTCGCCCGTGGCATTTGGTGCATGTGACACGCGGTGGTGCATGTGGCACGCTGTAGTAGTCAGGCTGACTCGGGGGTGGTGGCTTCGTTGGTCTCCAGACCTAGGAATTGAGAGGGGGGAGCATATTGGATCGCGAGACAGGTGGGGAATGTCGGGAGCGCGCGATACGCGTGGACCGTGTGCCAAGACACTGGGTGCCTCTCCGAGCTGGACTCCACGCCGGCCTCGCCGCCGCCCCCGAGTGATGACTCGGAGACATTCGACTGGACGAGCATCGTGCGCGCCCGGGGCATGTTTCCATCGTTCGATGCTGCGCACAGTGTTTGATTGAACGCGCATTTCGCCATCTCGGCTTATGTCCATCGATTGATACCTGCGACTGCGTGACTCGCACTTTCTTGTGCCGGACTTCGTGCAAGCACTCGCGCTGTGTCTGACCGCAAGGGCGGCATTGTGGCGGCAGGCCGGATCTTCTGTCACACTGTACATCATCCTTGCCCTGGCGGGCGGAGTGATGCTGGTGGCGCTGCTGTACTGCCTGGGTCGACAGCCTCGTGGGTACTCGCACAGTTTGCTCGGACACCTTCAAACACAGAACGCGCAACGCGCCCAATTAGAAACTGACGCGCGGCAAGTCGAGCTCGGCGAACCGCTGCAGCCATCATCACGCAGTGCTGTGCCCGTAGCAAGTGCGGCAAGGGCTGGAGGTGCAACGCAGGCAGTGCCAGTAGCAATTGCGGCAACGGCTGGAGGTGCAACGCAGGCAGTGCCAGTAGCAGGTCCGGCAAGGGCTGCAGGTGCAGCACCTGCAGCTTTGGCCCCGCGACAGGGCTCTACCAATAGCAGTATAATCGGTGTTGCCCATGGAAATCCGACGAGTGGCATCCCATCAGCAAGGGTGAAGTACCCAACCCTCACCTCTTGCAACAATAATGGCGCCGTTACATCACGCCCTGCCTAATTTCCCCACAGATGAGGACTCTGCGTTGCTCAAGTACAAGTTCATTTGTAGATGGCTTTCACGGGTCCCCTCCTGACTTGCACTTTCGCGTGAGTCTGTAGGTCGGTTGTTCAGGCAAGTCCTCAACCATCCTGACAAAATTAATGAGCAGTGCCGACCACGCCGCATTCTCAGGCCAAGAGATCATTTAATCTCGGCTTAGCGAGCATTGTTGGGTGGGTTGCAGATGACGGCACCAGAGGCAGGTCAAGCAGCTATCAACAGGAATTCGGACCCTGCACCTGCACCGATCCCTAGGCGCACGTATATATGCCCAATCTGCAATGCGGACCTGGATTCCCTCGAAAGACTGAATCTCCATTTGGACACTGCTCACTCTGCGGAGGCTCCGACGCCGTCAACAACGCGGCCTGCGCCCGCACACCGTGGCAATCCCCAGAGCAGACATCCGTCCGGGCACAGTGGTCAAGGGGAGTTGGACCACCGGAGAAACCAGGGATCTACGCTCTCCTCAAACATCATGGCGCCCACTTCGATGTAACCCATACCACGACGGTGACACTTGATTGGCTCACACCTCTGCATCCTGGGGCAAGTCAGATGTCCTCACATGTGCTTGGCTTCTCACCGCCCTAACAAAGGCAACGGTTGTGATAGATAGAATGTCCGAGAGCATACACATCCTCTAGACCATTAGTGCTGCTAAGAAAACATGCTGCTGGGGCGTTTGTGTTTGGTTACCAGGATTGTGAACAATAACGGGCAGTCTCCAAGTGGTTTTAACAGAACCCAACAGCCACCTCGAAGTGGACAACCACCTCGAGCTGGAAGATTGCGTTGCCCTGTGTGTGGCATTGAAGCAGACAACATGCAGGCCATAAATGTGCACTTGGACCAAGCCCATGGTTTTATGCCCCCAGGAACTCCTCCGGAGGAGCGGATCCAGGTGCAGCATTCAATCGCCATGTCCCTAGAGTCTGCCAATTTAGATGAGGAAAACAGCTCAAGAGAGCTTCGACATTTGATGGATAATTCTCAACCCTCTCGCCCAGTCAGATATAGAGGATAATATAGGGAGGGAGGGAGGGAGGGAGGGAGAATACTGATGTCATATAGGCACATCTTGCTTTCTAGCAGAAGATTTGAAACAACTCTGAAAACTGCCGTCATCGTGCAGCACATAGAAATGTGTAATGCCACTAGCCACAAGAATCCCGTTGGTTTCAGTAGGCAGCAGAAGGAACGCCATGCAGAGCACATGGAGCCTTCATGGAAACAGCACTTAATCGAGATTCATCACTTGATGTCAATTATTATCAGCAAATGCGGTAATCCTGGGTTGCGGTATCATATCATCATGAATGCAAATGAACACGCAAAGCTTTCGTGGCATCATTTCAGCGCGTTATCGCGCACGACGTTGATCGAGTGCTATTTCTGAATCTCCATTTGGATTTGATTGGATAAACCGATCGTGAGCTACAGGCAGGGTCCAACCGTGTAGGCGACTCTGATAGCATATATAAAGAGGTGTCGGAAACTTTATTGTAAGGTTTATTGTATTAATAGCATATATGATCCGCGGCGCCCGCAGACGTCGTCATACCGACCGCGTGGGAAAGAAATAGCGTCCAGAGCGTATACACTCTATTCAAATCGACACCTATAATATGATTATGGGTAGTATAACAAAAAGTAAACCCCAAAAGCTGTCCAAACTTTGCATTCGTCACATTAGTTTGGCACACCCTGATTCTAAATAAACCTTGCAATAATTATTATCAGGCTATCCTATCTTTATTGATATTTTGTTACGTTTCGGCACGTCGAATGACTACGAGAGAACGCCCGTTTAGCTGCTTCATTGAGGATCACCAATGTGACAGCAATTTGGAATTCGTCCTCTCCGTCGTCCCAAAGGCTGTATGATATATCATGATGTGTAAGTGTGTAACAGTTGTACTTTTCCTGAGCCTCACTCTATCCTTTTGAGACGTTCGGAGACCTGTGTTAAATCGATGGCGAATGGCTCGTTCATGTGTTCATCAGAACTCGTCCTGGCATCTTAAATTGAGCGTGCAAGTTGGGTGGGACGACCCAAACTAAATGTGCAAATTTTTGGCAAGCAGCACTCCAATTTCGTGGGCCCTAAACTCGAAGATTTTATAATCGGCCATCGCAGAAGAGTTCAATATGCGCGGGCACCACAGTGCCCCCCGCAAAAATCAAGGGAAGACACAGGGTGTGGGTCTCACCACTCTCGACCTCTCCTCACCACAAAAACAAACTAGTATGTTCTATTCTTCAAGAGGTGGTATCATCCAGAAAGGTACCTCGGGGAACACAACTGGGTTCATCGACAGTCGGAATCTACCCAATCCGGGGATATTTTTGTGCTCACTCGCATAGGTCGGGATTGGGGAGTGCCTACCAGAAGCACAATTTAGTAGGTCAAAGGGAGAGCGCCGAGGGAGAGACTGCTGGGAAGTTACATCATCGGCGAAGGCACATTATTGGAGAAACATGGAAGATGAATTCCCTTGCCTTCAAATGAGCTCTTGTCGATCCTCAGCACCTGTGAACCCCTTTGGTATGACAACCTCACCAAAGAGGTTAGCGAAAGTGGTTCATAAATTTTGCACTGCCGTAACCTGTAACGTGCTGGGTATTCTGAATTATTTATGACCCATTTGCATATAATCAAGATTTGGGATCTGCCGTTTTCCAACACAGCTGACACGACAAGAGACATTCGACGCAGATGTATGCGTGGCACATCGTGGCAGTCCAAAAATTTGCTACGGCTAAAATCGCTCGAACCCGTAGTATGTGTTAAGTACACGAGCCCGCCGCATAAAGGGATACCCAAACTTTGGGGATTTTTTAATATAGATGTGTTGAGAATGTGAATGTTTTGTTGTGGATGCATTGAGTTTGATATAACTTAAATTTGTGCGAAAACGAAATCCACTGGGTGCGCCAGGTCCCCATACCTGCGCCCAGCACAAAGCGGCGCACGGCAAACGCAGGCTCAATCCACTGGGTGCGCCAGGTTCCCATACCTGCGCCCAGCACAAAGCGGCGCACGGCAAACGCAGGCTCAATCCACTGGGTGCGCCAGGTTCCCATACCTGCGCCCAGCACAAAGCGGCGCACGGCAAACGCAGGCTCAATCCACTGGGTGCGCCAGGTTCCCATACCTGCGCCCAGCACAAAGCGGCGCACGGCAGACGCAGGCTCAATCCACTGGGTGCGCCAGGCTCCCATACCTGCGCCCAGCACAAAGCGGCGCACGGCAAACGCAGGCTCAATCCACTGGGTGCGCCAGGTTCCCATACCTGCGCCCAGCACAAAGCGGCGCACGGCAAACGCAGGCTCAATCCACTGGGTGCGCCAGGTTCCCATACCTGCGCCCAGCACAAAGCGGCGCACGGCAAACGCAGGCTCAATCCACTGGGTGCGCCAGGTTCCCATACCTGCGCCCAGCACAAAGCGGCGCACGGCAAACGCAGGCTCAATCCACTGGGTGCGCCAGGTCCCCATACCTGCGCCCAGCACAAAGCGGCGCACGGCAAACGCAGGCTCAATCCACTGGGTGCGCCAGGCTCCCATGCTGGAAATGCCACCCTGACTACTAGTTCGTACAGTCAGGTGTCATAGTCAGTGTGTCATCTTCTGTGATCAGCTTGTGTCCTAGACTCAGTATATACGTATATTATCTGAGTTTATCTTAGTTCGTTGTTTCACCGTTGGCAGCGTTCCCTCTCGCTCCGGCAGGTTATGGGACCACTTCACGCTTGCGTGTTGTGAATTTTAGCGTAGAATTTTATTTCTTATTCTTATATTTTTGGAGAGAGTGCGTCTACGCCCTGTGGCTCGCTCAAATCAGATTCTACGCTATTGCTCTGGAACTCGCGGTTTGCGAGTGTGATTAGACGGAGTGGTACTCTTCGAATTTTCTTGCGTTATTTCATTATTCGGACTCGTTTGCTTTTACGGATTCGCAGCAGATTTTGTCGAGCGAGGAGATTATTATGGCGCTTTTGGAAACGATTGATGTTGGAATTGAGAGGGCCGCTTCTCTATAGCGCTCTCAACTCATTGCGCTGGTTGGTTCTTTGGGCAAAGCTCTAGCGCATTTTCGTGAGCCGCACATTTCCCCGGAGACCTCGACCGATGCTTCACCGATTATTCTCGACATCGTGGTGGCTAGTGAGCCAATAGTTGGTGGTGCTTCGACTCGCGATGCTGCGTCCGGAGTTTTTTTTTGCATTTCGACTATAGAGCTTTGCGACACAGGAGTTGGGGATGAGCTGGCCATTTTATCTTCGAATTCGGTTTCTTCTCAAGTTTCCACCACTAGACCCTCCCCTAGTGCCACTAGGGCGAGCGACACTGTGCGACAGGCCCCTCCTGTTAGCACAGAAGTTCTCTACGTTCATGCTCTCATACCTCATGTGCCTGCCTATTTGAGCTCTGATGATCGACATTTCGAGGAGTATGGAAGTATAGCGAAGAGGAGGATGAATCGGAATACCAACTTGGGTATTACGATGATTCCAGCGACGATTGTGAGGCAGAAGAGGAGGAGCAACATGGCCACTCCGCTTTTTTCGTCTGAACGATTGGAACGGGTTTCTTCGCTGGACACAGGTTTCCAGCGAGATTCTTATGGCGGAGTTTTGGAGCCTCGCTCCTATTATTGGAGAGGACTTTATTACCTGCCAAAGGCTTTTGATTTGTTTCCGTGTTAACAAATCATAAAACGATTTTTTCTAGACGTTACGTACACCGATTTCTAGATTATTTATTATCAAGTCACCAAAATTTGCAATACTTTAGAGGACTCCGGCATTAAGCAACAGCAAAATATAATATATTTCCCTATCTTAAATAATCTCTTCTATAATATTATCTATATAAGCCTCTCTTAAATATTATCTTTTCGTGATTATCACTGGTCATACGACGTAGTTATGCTTGGCACGTCAGACAATATGACGTTTATTGTCGCGGCAGCCCACCATCATCCCAGTGGATGTGAGAAGCATTCAGGAACATGCGGGGGCTATGACAAGATACCACCTCCGCCGACACAAGATAAAAAGGCGAATATAATGCAGCATGCATGATGGGTTGCGCCGATATCGCCAAATATGAATGCCGCTTCCATGGGGACTAACACAAACACAAACAGACAGACAGACAGACAGACAGACAGACATACAAACAGACAGGGATCTAGGAAATCCGGGTGGTTGTCCCGAGGTACGTTTTGAATCCTTTGATCCCCGACGTGGGTAAATATAGGGCAGCCGCTCTTCTGTGCCAAAGGAATCGTTCGAAGGATAAGCCATTCACAGAATCCATTCTCTACATAACTGCAAAAGTCGGCATGCCTATCCCAAACTGTGTTGTTCCATGGTGTGGGTATTTAATGCAGCCAGATAACATTTATGCGACAGTCTGTGGCAAAAATGCTGGTCGTCAAAGGAATCGGTTCACACAGGCACCCCCACGCACATACTAAAACATGCTTCCATAATCTGGGGACTGTATATATTCTGAAGCAAGGGTGATGACATATCCACAGGAAGCATTTGTAACTCCAGTTCAAATGGAAGCGGAGATTGTTGATTACGGATTCTAGCAGCCAATTTGGGGGGTCAATACTTTAATCTTTCATACTGACATGGGCAAGTTTTTTAAAATATGTTGCATGCCAGTCATGTCACCAGCTCTCGTCAAGCGTACCAGAAGGGCTCCGACCCATTCATGTCCCATGTGCCCGCTACCCACAACAGCCACATTCAGCCGTGCAATGGCTCCTCTGCACGATCCGTCCCATCACGACACACGTCTCAGATCATCGGCGCGCGCACTATCTCATCATTCACTCATGAAGACACGCAACTGAATCTTGCAGTGAGGAGCGAGCTGATTAGGACCAAGTATGCTATGCGCACTTGCCTCAATTCATCTCAGCACCTCGCGGTGCTTTACTAAATCCTCTATCAAGGGGCGCGCATCTATTGGCCTCGATCCAGATCCAGATGCGCGGGATTCCCTTAGCCGAGAAGTCTAGAACCTTCAGTGCCTACTTTGTACATTTTGCTTTCAAAGTGTAATACCAGCATCATCAATACCAAAGCACTGCAGCTAGCTATACTGCAGTAGCTCACAGCTGCGGTGGCCTTCCGTGGTAAGACTCCTTGCATTTTCACAACTGAATCTCAGATTTTCCCGAGTCTCCCCTCGTCGGGTCCCTGCATATCGGCTCGTTCCCAGCCAGGCAGAAACTGCACAACCCTCCATTTCGGACTCTCCAGGGACGCAACAGCTCGCAGGTTTGTTAGCAGGAAGATGCCGGAGCTCGCTGATTTGGTGAAGGGGCGGTGAAGGGGTGGTGAGGGGGCGTGAAGAACCGTGCTGAAGAAGAGCCTAGTGGTGCCGCGTCGATCACTCGCAACAGGTCACCAGCGTAATGCAGCCACACCTCTGCCGGAATGCTTGCAGGGGCGGTCTCAGATAAGTCCTCCAGACCTGCCACGCCCCCCTCCGCCCCCCTCCGAGCGCCCTGAACGAGGGACTTCGGGGCAAGCGGTCAAAGAACTGTCCGCCGAGCGAGCTCTACCGGAGTCCCGGGTAGGCCCGAGGCTGCACACTGCTTGGCACTGAATTCTTACACGGGTCGCCTTGCCGGACAGCGGCGCACTCACTGCACTGGGCGCTGCTACTGCTCAACCGCACCCATGCTCCCCTTGCACCAACGTGATGCCATCGCGGGACACGCTGCGCGCCGTCACGCGTCAGCGCCCCAGTGACATGCTGTGGTATCTCAGCCCCAGTGGAGCGGTGCACCCCTGCGGCTGGCAGAGAGGGTCAGTCAGAGTAGAGCCCGTCCCAAACCACCCTCCTTCTGAAGCCGGAGTGGTTATGCTCGTTGGATGTGGCGTGCTGAGCTCTTGCTCAATCATCGGATGTGCGCCCGCGCGTCAGGCTTCAAGCGGCTTTGGCGGGAAGGGGCCTCAGTAGGGCACCTGCCCAACCTGCAAGCACTTGCTCCATTTGCTACAGACCGCGTGCGATGGGCCGTGTGTACGGGGATCCGGGAAACTCACGAGAGGGGCACGGGATGCGAGACACTCGCACATGCTCCGCGGCAGCGCTGACCACTGCCTGGGAGCTCGCCGTGGCCGCAGCCAAGCCGTCCACGGCTAAGAGCGCCCGCCCACTAAACTCGGGCCCCGCCTGCAGCGCCATCTCCAGTTCCATTCTCTGTCCACAGCGCCCTCCCCAGCCGCAAATAAATTGCATCAGGGACGTCGATGCGGCATGCGCGTCGTATCATCTGTGCCGTCCACTATACTTGTATTCGAGGGCAGCTCCTCCTCTTCAGGGGAGAGCGCTTTCCATGACTCTGGGTCGCAGTTCCTCTGAGTGTGACCGGAGCCTACCTCTCACTGGGGGACACTGGTGGAGAGTGAGCTACGGCGCCATGCGTGGACGAGCTCTTGTCCCGGCATCGTATAAGCGGAGAGTCCAAGCACTGTCACGTGATGTACAATGGAACATATGGCAGAGACCCATTTGGGGGCACCTCCCATGAGGGGTGCACCTTGGAGAGGCCTGGGAGGGCAAGCGCATGTGAGGCGCCTCCAAGGCCGGCCATAAGCCCCGCCAGGGTGTCGTGCATCTCCGGGCGCAGCATCGCGGCGGCCTTGCTGGCTGCAACCTGCATGTTCCCGTGTGCCGCCAGGCAGGCGCACAGCACCGCTGGGTGCGCCAGGGCCATCGGATGCATTCTAAAGTGCCCCATCCCCCATCCCCACCACACACCCCTCACCACTTGTCAGCGAGGGCCCTGATACTCCACCAGGATTGCTGGTTGTGCTGCATGAAACCATCAAGTGCTCCAGGGTGGGGGCGAGGGTGGGGCGAGGTGGGGCGAGGGTGGGGCGAGGGTGGGGCGAGGTGTGGGGGGGAGACACAATATTCATTGCGATGCGGCGCAGGAATTCTGCAACCCACCTGAGGTGTGAGTCCAGCACCCACAAGGCCCCCTCCCATACCCCGAGCAGCGCGAGAGGACCTGCTATTCTCCGCTTCACAGGCGCCGGCCCGGCTCCTGTTCCCTCCCCAACCTTCCCCTCACCTCGCGTCCCCTTCTGCTTTGCTACACTTTGCGAGGCTGAGAGGTCCAGCTGGCCACCAACACCCTGCGAGCATGCCCGCTTCAGGCACCCGCTGTCCCTTGCACTTGTACTTCCCTAACCCAACCTGAGGCCCTGCACCATTCCTCCTGCCCTGTAGCACTGGATTCCAACTGTTACACCCCTATGGGGTAAACCTGTGAAACCCACGAAACGAGATCAACGAGACTCGCACACGTGAAAGTCTCGTTGCTCCCGCTCCCAACCCACACCAACTCTGAAAGGCACAGCAGCCGCGTGGACGATGAACACCATGTGAGGTGGACTCCTCCCATCGCCCATCGCAAGCTTCCTCCCGCCGCCGATGACGCCCACGTCAGAGAATCGACGACTGTGGTGCTCCGAGTCATGCGATCGAGGGCAAGAGGCTTAAGGGCAGCAAGGTCCGCGCCTGTGAAAGCAGAAAGCGCGGCGGTGTCGTCAGGGTTAGTGCCAGGCAAAGAGACTATCGCCGCGTGGGGCATGAACGCTGCCAACTTCATGCTCTGCGCCGTGCCGCATCCTCCCGCCCCTCCCCACGCCTCACACCCCCTCCTCCCCTTCCTGCGTGTGGCATACCTTGTGCCTCACACCCCTCCTCCCCTTCCTGCGTGGCATACCTTGTGCCTCACACCCCCTCTTCCCCTTCCTGCGTGTGGCATACCTTGTGCCTCACACCCCCTCCTCCCCTTTCTGCGTGTGGCATACCTTGTGCCTCACACCCCCTCCTCCCCTTCCTGCGCGTGGCATACCTTGTGCCTCACAGCGCGCATCCTTCGCTGAGGCGTACAGTGGGGCCCAAGAGGGATACACGGAGCTCTCTGCGCGAGTCACCCGGCAGGCGCGGGCCGTACTCCATCATTTGGGAGCACGGGGGGAGAGTCTCCAATGCATGGGTCAAGCCTGAGCTCGAGGGTGCGGTCACGCGGAGCAGGATACACATGACAGGTCCGCACCTGAAGGATGGCCGAATCGGAAAGGTACACCACGTGCACCTCTGTGTGAGTTGCGATGAACAGCTGGTGGCGGTGCCACGTCACGGAGGTCACGCCAGGCAGCTCCAATTGGCCAATCGACTGCGCAGGTCCCCTCACAACAAGTTCATTCAGCCCATGCCGAGGGATACTGCACCACTCTTGCAACCCACCGTCGAATTGCAACAGACTGAACAAATTGTCGCTCTCATCTTGCTCCCCACACCGCCTCTTGCTGCCCCCCCAATGCAGAAACTTCTTGTCCCCCCCGATGCAACCATGTCTTGATCCCCCCACTGCAGCCTCTTCTTGACCCCCGATGCAGCCTTTTCTTGACCCCCCGATGCAACCATGTCTTGATCCCCCACTGCAGCCTCTTCTTGACCCCGGCGCAGCCTTTTCTTGACCCCGCCACTGCACCCTGTTCTTCAGCCCCCAATGCAGCCTCTTGGCCCCCCATGGAGCCTCTTCTTGCCCCCCAGGCAGGCTTTTCTTCCTCCCCCTCCACGCAGCTAATTCTTGCCCCCCTGCAGCCTCTTCTTGCCCCTCACGCAGCTAATTCTTGCCCCCCTGCAGCCTCTCCTTGCCCCCTCACGCAACCTACTCTTGCCCCCCTATGCAGCCTCGTCTTGCCCCTCCAGGTAGCATCCGGCCCATTCCGCAACAGCGCACGCTGAGCGTCAGGGGTGCGAGGGTGGGGAGGCGCCCGGTCCTATAAACGTGTTGCAGGTATCTCACGTGCGAGGAGGGGGCGCACGAAACCGTGCGGGTGGCAAGACAGCCCGCTGCTTTGGCCTATTTCTTGGACCCTCCGGTGTTGCGCGGGGTGAAGCTCACAGGAGGGGCATGGCAGAAGCCATGAGAGGGGAGGCGCTGGGAGACGGACCTGGAAGACGCCATTGAGAGTGGAGAACACCGCCAGGTGCTGAGAGTACACCAGAGCGCACAAGCTGCCGTGGGCGTCCCACTGCAGCCACGAGGGGGCTGGCAGACCGGCGCCGACCTCCCGGAGTGGGTCCCAGCAGAACAGCACAAGCCCGGCGGGAGCGCCCGGCTGGGTCGGCTGCAGGGCCAGGCCTAGCAGCTCACCGGCATGCAGCCCGGTCACCAACCGTGCACCACCCTCGCTGCCCACCTGGCAATCAATCTCCTTCACCTGCCGCATCCAATCATCGAACGCCCGCACCCGGTCCTCCGCGTCACGCGCGGCTCCTTCCACCATCCCCCCGTCATTACGTTACACGTGGCTCCGTGTCACGAAGTGTGGAGAGGTGTGAAGCGTCTACGTGGCAGAATCAACGAGTATGCATGGCCATGAGTACCTCGCTGGGAGAAGGGAGGGCCAGTGCTCCTTTTAGAATGAAGCACGAAGTGGGTTAATCACTTGTTTATGACATCACATCCCGAGGGAGATGACAAGGTCCAATGCTCCATTCATTCATTGTGGCACAAATGGGTGTTACACGGGTGACAGCGAAGGGAGCTACGAGAATGACAGAAAAGGGTGCTACACGCGTGACAGAAAAGGGTGCTTCATGGGTGGTACAAAAGAGTTCTATGAGAGTGGCACAAAAGGGTGCGACACATGCGGTAGCCGCGTGCTACGTAGTGGGCAGAATTGATGGCACCTCGCCGCTGGCAGCATCCAGCTCCTTCACCACCACCCCGTTATCATACAAAGCAGTGGCTGCCGCCGCTACCGCCTCTGCCGCCGCCGCCGCGGCTTTGGCCTCCTTGCCTTTGGATGGCGTCTTCTTCTTCTCCTCTGCGATTCGGCCCCCATTCCATCCCCCTCTCCAGCCATGCGCACTAAGACCGGAAAGCCCAGCAGCCGCAGCCGGCAGTGCAAGCTTAAATGGCGGCAATGCCCCAAGGGGGCCACGCACATAATATATGATGATGCACATAATATATGCTGATGACAAAATATATGCACATGATATATGATGATGCACATAATATATGATGACGATAACATAATAGATGATGATGCACATAATATATGATGACAATAACATAATATATGATGACGGTAGCATAATAGATGATGGTGCACGTGACACTGGTGCAGGATTGGCAAGAGCCCATGCGTGCTGGACTGGTGATGACACGCGGATGTCAAGATTTTTTAGGGTTTTAGGGTTTTATCAACCCGGGCACGTGCGTGGCATCACCAACCCGGCATGCGCGTGTCACGATTTTGTCGATATCAATGGTCGGGCTCTCGGTTGCAAAAGTTTCAGGTCTGAATGTTTGGCAGTTACAGTACAACCATTGACACTGTTGTTCATTTGTGAGGGTGGAGGCAAACTTCGAGTGGAGGCAAACTTGGTGATGACACGCGCGTGCCCGGGTTGATGATGACACGCACGTGCCGGGTTGGTGATGACATGTGCATGCCGGGTTGGTGATGACATGTTGGCTTAATCATGACATGCATGCCGGGTTGGTGATGACATGTTGGCTTAATCATGACATGCATGCCGGGTTGGTGATGATATGTTGGCTTAATCATGACATGCACGCCCGGCTGAGGAGCCACCTGGTACCGATGCTGGCTTTGGCGGGAGCACGGCCCATCGGTCCACGCTTGTCGCAAACACCACATCCGTTGCAGTGCCTGAGGCCAGCCCTCACCCCCCTCATATGGTCTTGCCAAAGAGCCGCTCGTGCAGGCGTGTGAATCGTGGCAGGCGGAGCTCCTCTTAAGTCCACGTCCTCTATCGCGGAGGCGGTGCTAGCACTACAACTAGAGACGGCATGGCCCTCGCAAATGTGGTGTTCTCGGCTTGCTGGAGCAAGAGCTCATCTGCGATGCAAGCCGAATGCGCATGAGCGTGTCGGAACTCTGCTCTTCCACCTCACGGACGGCGAGTGATGGCATGTGCGGCTTAAGAAGTGTACATCTGGTCCATGGGCAGACCCCGCGGGGAGGGATGGGAGTGTTCTCCAACTCCAACGTTTCAGATCTTACCACTCTCAACCTTCTCCCACGCCGCGCCCGCCTGTTGGAAGATGGTGTAGGTGTGGGCGTGAGGCCAGACCACAGCCAGCAGCCTGCCGGACCCACTCAGACGCAGCACCGTCGCCGTGCTCGTCGCCGGCACATCCTTTTCTTCCTTTCCCTGGTCCGCCACCGCACCTACCCTCTTATTGCGACAGGCTTGCGCCAAGGGGGGCATAGAGGACAGCAGCTTCAGCTTGGGCCAGAAATGTGCTGCTGCGGAGAGAAGGCAGCCTTGCACCTTGGGCATGGGGTTTGGCGCTGCAGGGCACTGGAGTTCCATAACCACCTCCCGCGACGTCTCTGGGCCTTCAGCTGGCGGCGAGGGTCCCAAAGTAGTCTTGAGCGAGACCTGGAGAAGCTTATTGCTCCAGGCCGCAAGCACCGGCTCGCCACCTTTGCCAGCAAGTGCCACCGGCGGCGTATGCGGACCCTCTGTGACAATCCCCTTCCACACATTCCACACAGCCAGCGGCATAAGGCATGGCAACTGAAGTCAACCCGACCGTCACCCCGAAGGGGGGGTTCGAATGACACCTCAGAGCTCTGCACAGCGTGAGGCGTAGGGGCTATCGTCCCGCGGGCGCTCAGGAGCAGGGAGGGCCACTGACGGGCCAGTGCGCAATGAACGAGGAGCAGTGCCAGCATCCGAGGACCGACGCACAAGTCAAGCGCGTGTGGGATAGCCTCCCCTCGCCGCGGAGGCGGGTGGAGAACGATGCCACAGCAGCGGGCCGAGTGGCGCACGCACCCAGGTTCAGCAAAGCAATGCAGGTGTTTGTTCCGAGGAAGATCTGAGAACTCCGCACACCTCCCTCTCCCACACGCAGCCGCTAAACGCGCACACACAGAGCGGCATGAGGCCCGCTAACAACGATTAGCCCACCATCGCCCCAGTGGAAGTGAGCAGCATTTAGGAGCAGGGCGCGGGCGTGACAAGATGCCACCGACGCACACACATCTCAAACCAAATGCAATGTCCATACAATATGGATAGATGGATGTTTGTACTAATCACTGGCACATATATATATGTTATAGTGTAGGTGTGCGGCGCACATATGTGCGCCGATTTCAGTATAACCGCGCCGGGCGTGATTATACTAGTAGAATCGCGCCCGGCGCGGTTATACTGGTCTCCCTTGGGAAGAATCGCGCCTATTAGTATAATCGCGCCGATTCTAGACCAAGGGGGGGCACCCATACGGACCTCCCTAT